>CM039484.1:1279283-1496220 GCA_022433065.1 Begonia loranthoides | reverse complement strand
TTACAGCAATAAGCACGAGCCTTTTGGCTCTTCTCTCTGTTGGATTGTGGATTTTGTGGGGAGTAAAGCGAAGAAAGTTGCAGCAATTGAGACGAAAATTTTTCCATCAAAATGGCGGAACAATGATGCTTCAACAACTCTCCAGCAGAGATGGATCAGCCAAAGCTACAAAAATATTCACAGAGGAAGATCTGAAGAAGGCCACCAAGGATTTTCATGAAAGTAGGATTCTTGGTCAAGGTGGACAAGGAACAGTCTACAAAGGAATTCTAGCAGACAACCGAGTCGTCGCCATTAAAAAATCTCGAATTGGAGACAAAAGCCAAGTGAAGGATTTCGTCAATGAAGTTGCTTTGCTATTTAATGTCAGCCATAAGAATGTAGTGAAGCTTTTGGGTTGTTGTCTGGAGACTCAAGTTCCTACTTTGATATACGAGTATATCAGCCATGGCTCTCTCCTCGACCAGCTGAAGATGGCTGAAACAACTCCATTTCCATGGGAGCTTCGTTTGAAGATAGCAACGGAAACAGCAGAAGCACTCTGGTATTTACACTCTCAAATCTCCACTCCGATCATTCACAGAGATATTAAAGCAGCAAACATACTTCTTGATAGAAATTTCATGGGTTAGTGATTATTTTATGAAAATCATTAAAACTCCCATTGTTTTTCAAAAACTAGCATCTTTTTAGAGTAAAATTACAAAATTTAAATAACTAACTTCATTTCATTGAATTTCCTCAGCAAAAGTGTCTGATTTTGGAGCTTCAAGATTAATCCAACAAGACAACGAGAGTCAAAAGGACAACACCGCCGTGCAAGGAACAATTGGGTATGTAGACCCAGAGTATATAATAACACAGCAGCTCAACGAAAAGAGCGACGTTTATAGCTTCGGAGTTGTGGTGGTGGAGCTACTCACTGGAAAATCAGTGACTAATTTTAAGTATAAAAATCCATCGAAAAACTTAGTAATTCACTTCCTTTCCTCCTTGAAATCTGGTCGTTTATCAGAGATATTAGACCCACAAATAGCAAGCGAGAAGAACTTTCCGGAACTGGAGGAAGTAGCTGCATTGGTAAAAAGATGTGTGAGAGACAGCGGGATGGAAAGGCCATCCATGAAAGAAGTTTTTTCTGAGTTAGATGGGTTAAGAGCAGCGAGAAAAACTCCAGTTGCCGATGATTGCGGCATTGACGTTTACGAAGAGGAGTACTTGCTTGAAGATTTCTCCGATGCCATTAACAACGAAGCTACTAGCAACACCGTCGGGAATCCGTATGACAGTATAAAGACCCAACTGAGGTTTGATGTTGTTGGGATCCGTTGACAATCAAACAAGGAAGCAACTGATGTAGATCATTGCATTCCTTCTCGAGACTTGGTTTGTTTTTCTTTTGATACATTTTCAATTAGTTTTGCACAAAAATCACTTTTTCTATACAAGGATTTATTATAAATCAACTTATAACCGAAAAAAATATATCATATAAAATATTAGATTTACATAAAAGAAAACTACACGAAGAATAAATTTATTATGAAAATTAAAATACAACCATGAATTTTACGTAGAAAAAACAAAACTCTAAATGAAATCTACAATACAAACTTATTGGCTCATCCTAATAGAATTCGGGTCACAGCAAACTCTAACAAAATAAATTAAGATAATAATTTTTATAAATGATTAGTTAAAACATGATATTAACCTTCAAAAATATAATTGAAATTTATCCCCTCACCCATTAAGTAAAATACACTCGACAAATTAATGTATATTGTTGCAAAAATTAGATATTAACGCATCGATTATCATCTATTTTCTCGTTGAACTTTTTGTTAGAGTTCGGAGTGACACGAATTCTAGTTAGGCTGAGTTGGGACCATATCTAATATTAGGGTTATTTATTTTCTCTATATATTGATGTTTGAGTCGCAAAACTCATTATACCTTGATTTTCAACTTAGTGATTTCTCCTCTGCCGTAGTTTTTCCCCGTTAGGATTTTCCACGTAAATCTTTGTGTTCCTGTTTCTGCAATTTTCTTTTTTCGTTTCGCGTTCGATTCTCAAACAAGTAGTATCAGAGCCCAGGTAAAATTCTCTAAATCAATTTTCCAACAATTGATATCAGAGCGGAGTTAGAGTTTTAGTACTTGGATCGACCGATTTTAGGGTTTGTAATTGTTGTTAAAAAAATTTGCAATTGGAAAAATAATTAAAACATAAAAAAAAGGAAAAGGAAATTTTTTTTTCCTTTTGTCTTCTCTTGCCCGCTGTGCTCCCTCACCACTGCCCGATTTGAAGATCAGAGGCGAAGAACAGAGAGACAAACTCTGTTCGTCCGTCGTCTCTGCGAAACAGCCATCACCGACCCGCCGTGTCCGTCGCCGAGGAGATAGCAGCTGCTATCGAACAGAAGAGTCGGTCGTCGACCTCTCTGCCGCTGTCACAAACGAAGAACGCCCGCCACTGTCCGCGAAAGGAGTCCTCTGTGCCTTGAAGCTTTGCCGCCGATTGTAAATTCCACTGCACAGCCGACTGCTCCCTGCCTCGTCGCCGTCCATCGAAGAGAAGCGTGTGAACTCCGTCTTCTCTGAAACAGTCCAAAGGTCTGAAACCGTCCAAAGAAGGTTTGAATTTTTTGGGTTTGTCGCTGGTAAAGACTCAGTTTTTTGTGGAACAGTGAGACTGATTTGGTTCGGTGTTGGGAGTTTGAAATTTTTTGAATTTTAGAGATTGAATTTTGTGTTGAAATTCAGATTTGTGGGGGGCAAAATTTGGACGGGGTGTTGACATTATTTAAAGATTAAATTTTTGGGAGGCGGAAATTTTGGGTTCATTTATTTTTTGGAGGAAAATTTCTGAAATTTTGGCAATTCCCCAGTTGGATCAGAATATGAGATTTCAGTTATGGGAGGTGAAGATGCGAGATGTGCTCGCACAAATGAATTTAGATGACGCGTTATTAGAACTCGATAAAATGTCCACGTTATGAAGTGAAGAGGAGAAATTTCGTAAGGATCGAAAAACCCTATCATTGATACGTCTGCATTTATCAAATCGGATTTTGCAGGATGTTTTGAACGAGAAATCTGCTGCTGAGTTATGGTTCAGATTAGAGCAGTTATGTATGAAGAAAACTCTGACTAGCAAGTTGCATTTGAAGCAACGACTTTATTCTCATCAGTTATTGGAAGGAGCATCTATTACAGAGCACTTGGCTGCATTCAAGGAGTTAGTTTCAGATTTGGAGACTATGGGATGCAAGTACGATGAGGAGGATTTGGGGTTGATTCTGTTATGCTCGTTACTTGCTTCACATGGTACTTTCAGAGATACGATTTTGTACAGTAGAGACAGTCTAACTCTAGAAGAGGTTTATGGTTCCTTGTTATCAAAAGAAAAGATGAAGTAGCTTGTTGTGGGATCCGAGTCTCAAGGTGAGGGACTCGTCGTTCGGGGTAGAACAAGAGATTCAAATAACAAAGGCAGTGATAATGTTCAGAGTTCGAAGGGCAGATCAAAGTCAAGGTATTAAGATAGAACCTATTACTTCTGTCGGAGAATGGGGCACATCAAAGCCGAGTGCCGTAAATTGCAGAATGAAATAAAGAGAGCTACAGAGAAGGGAAAACAACCGATGACGTCCGGTGAAGTAGTTGTCGTAGAAGAAGAAGACCATAATGATGGAGATCTTCTAATAGTGTCAGAGGGAAACTCAAAGCCAAACAAGAAGTGGATTATGGATTCAGCGTGTTCGTTTCATATGTGCTACAATCGGGATTGGTTTACGACATATGAGACCGTTTCAGGAGGTGCTTTGTTAATGGGTAATAACACACCTTGCAAAATAGCTGGTATTGGTACCGTCAGAATCAGAATGTTTGATAGAATTGTGAGGACACTGGGTAACGTGCGACATATTCCTGAGTTAAAGAAGAATCTGATATCGTTGAGTACTCTGGATTCGAAAGGGTACAAGTACAGCGCTCTAGGTGGAGGTATAAAGATCAGTAGGAGTGCTCTCGTCAAGTTAAAGGGGCACAGAAGCTCTGCAAATTTGTATGTATTACAGGGTTCTACAGTGATGGGTAATAAGGTTGAAAAGTTTGTGAATTCACCTTCAAAAGGTTTATTGGGGAAAATTTAGAGGAAGTCAGGTTCTCAGGTGAAGTTCAAGTTGAGTTTTGAAAATACATCAAAGCTGATATGTCAGCCTATTACAGATGTTCAGTGTGATGCAGTCACCACATCGTCACTAGTTTCAGTTACAGTTTTACGTCATAGTGGTATCGTCAGAGGCAGAACCAAGGAAAAGGGTAAAGCTCCACGATGATATGGTGAAACTTCTACAGTGGGTTACGCATTGAGTGTGTTCGAGAGTATAGATTCAGCATATTCACATGCAGTTCGTTGCGATATCTCTGATAATTCGGTGGTACAATGAAGAAGATGTGGTTTCTCTCCGAGTGTGTCTCTCAAGTTTAAGCGGGGCTTAAATTTGATCAGTACCAGATATTGAGTTGGCCCATCAGGGGCCTTTGTGGAAGAGAAGGTTATTTTTCGTTGGAGTTTTGCAGATCGTTCACCTTACATTGGAATTTCTTTGAAGATGGAGATTGTTAGAGTTCAGTGTTCTGGATTCGTTTTGGGGTGGGGCGAGAAGCCTGCATTAGATCTCTTAGGTGGAATTCGTGTCAAGATGGAGATTTTTAGAGTTCGAAGTGACCCAAATTCTAGTTGGGCCAGGTCGGGCCCATATCCAATATTAGGGTTATTTATTTTCTCTATGTATTGATGCTTGAGTCGCAAAACTCATTGTACCTTGATTTTCAACTTAGTGATTTCTCCTCTGCCGTGGTTTTTCCCACTTAGAGTTTTCCATGTAAATCTTGGTGTCTTTGTTTCCGCAGTTTTCTTTTTCCGTTTCGCGTTCGATTCTCAACACTTCCAAATCCAGCACAAATCTAAAAGATCTAAACTCTAAGAAAAATCAAATTCCCGCAAATCTACATCAATCGAATGGCAATTAGTCTGCACAAAGAAGCAAAGTACAAAGTGATTACATCAAAGTTAAAAAGACAAAAGACGAGATCCAAACAAACACAGCTGCAATTTAGCGGCCGGATGAATGCAAACACAAGCGTATCTCAACAATCAAAATGAACAAAGAAAAGCAAGGCATACAACGAAGCTGAAAATAGAAAACACACCTCAGATCAAAAATGAGTCGGAAAACACCAGAGTGCAGGAGATTTGATGAACAGCGAGAACAAAAGGTAAATCCAACAATTTCGTTCAGAAGAGAAAATCACTTCTCGCTGTAGCTCGCTAGGTCGAAAATGGCAGTACTCCTCCACTTTTTGTATTTTCCTTTCCCACATTTTCTTCTCTTCTCTTCTGTCTCGTTCATTTGATTGATCGTAAAACAATTTAGATTCATTAAAAATGAACAATGAGCTGGATGAAGGTGAAGGTGAAGGTGTTGCTATGCATCAATGGTGGATGAGAGAGAGTCAAAGAGGGGAGGAAATTAAAATGAATTAAATTTTTATTTAATTTATTAAATGTTGCTTGTTTAAATAGAGAACCTTATCTTATGTATATGTATCAATAGATTATTACGTTTCAATTCCTTCTCAATATCTCTCAAGGAAAATTCCAAATTGGATCCAAAATTGACGAGTTAGTGTGAGCTTATAAATGAAGTTATGCACTCTTCGAATAGAAATTCATTTTTGAAAGATTCTGGCTTTTGTGCTTTGGTCGGCCTCCGAAATTCTTTCGATGCCCTATGTTGTGTTCACAATCAATACGTTAAGGTCTAATTTATACAAGATCATACGTTGAGAGATTAGTTGTATTTCACCCCATACATTATGAGTTAAATTATATTTTACCTTCATTATTAATAGTTCAAAGAAGACATTAATAGAAAGCATGAAACATATACCCTAATAGTCGGACAAAATAACATTGGATGCATTTATTTTTTTATTTTAACACAAAATCATGTGAGTTTCGACTTAAAACAAATAATATTGTACTGAAAAAAATTGAGGACGTTAAATATAATATGTGATTTTCTACCACCAAATTAAAATATTACCTCAACAATGAATTATTATGTATTTAATATAGTAAATGCCTATCAACTATAAGAGCATTATTTTTCAGTAACCATTTGTTTATCTTTCTATTAATGTTACAGGTCGTGCCACTTGTGACATTATGAGTAACAGATTAAAAATAATATTATAATATGGGGGTATAAGTTCAAATATTTGTATAGTTTATCAATAATTACCAAAATAGAAAAAGTGCTATCTTTGTAATAACTGTTTCAATAATCAAAAATAGAATGCAACAAAAAATGAAAAAAATTGACATAAGATATAACGTGTTTTCATAATTTGTTCTACGTTCATGGACGCAACTGAAAATCCTTATATTGGGAAGAACAATCCAATAAACAAAGAACTCAAAAACAACTGAACTCAATCCAAACTTTTATGCGGACAAAACCTCCTAAAACAAAGAAAAAAGAAAAGCATTCTCTGACAAATTACCATCAATTCCAAAAATTTAAGTTTGTGGGTTGATAAATAATGTAATTATTTATATTTTTCTTAACATTCTCTTTTTTTTTTATGTCTTCGGCTTTAACTCCTCCTTTTTCGATGCTTTTTTACCGTTGTATGAATAAAAATACAATTTGCAAAAATATCTTCAGCAGACATTTCAACGAATACAAAGAACTAAACCAAACCGAAATGATCCAAACCAAATATTCGCAATAACATTTACTAATCATTTAAATTGTGAATTTGCATGCTGTTCAAATGATTATCAATCATACAATCAATTATTTAATGCTAAGATCTTTTAAATTTATACAGTCATGCTGAGTACATAATTGTTCATTATTTTAGGAAATTCATGGTAAATATCAAAAAGTCGTCATCTACCATGAAGTGATATCACGGGATCAGCTTTTAAGCTATCATAAACACCATCGACGATGGAAGAAGTTTGATCGAGCAGACGCCCAGTTTCTTCTTCCGGATGCTGTTCGTCTTCATTCCTCAGTTCCCATGGATGCTGCTCCACTCTCGTCACTTTAGACATTCCTCCCAAAACACTAGCTACTTCCCCCATGGATGGCCTTTCATCGCCTTTCACAGCCAAACACATCTTTGCTAGTTTAGAAACTTCTCTCATTTCAACAATGTCTCCCTCCCGAATCAGTAACTTGTCAAGAACTCTAAGAAGACGATCTTCTTTCATGTTGGAGAGNTCGCTGCAGCAAGAAGCCTCCATTTTCCTCGAAGAATTTCTCTTTGAGCTTGATTAGTTTCCATTTTTTGTAGCCCAAGTACAGCCAACTAGTTCCCATGATCAAGACTGTAAGTCCAACCCCAATTCCTGAATTTTAGACCCAATCAACTAATTATGTAAGAACATGAAATTTACAGGACTATAGAACTGAAATCGAGGAAAAATGAAGAAGATGAAGAAGTAAATGGCTTTACCAACTATGATCTGAATCAGAAAAGAAGGTTTGGGGTTGCAGCCTTCTCCACCAGTCCTTGCATCTCCTTGGTATCCCTTTGGGCATGGACAAGTATAATTTCCAAGTGTGTTTATGCACTTGCCCATGCACTCGTTCGTGCTACTATTTTTACACTCATCAATATCTGCCCCCCACAAAAAAAATCAAAAAATGTTATCAATAATCAACTTAGGTTACAAGAAGATAGATATTAAGAAAATAATCTTGGGTATCGAATGTAGCGATTTGTTTTGTTCTGGCTAGAATACTCTAATATCGAATCTAATGCGGCCCTCAGGCCGACTCAGACCAACTCAAGCTCGCCAGTACAAATAAAATCTTAATTAAACGAAGGAGCCAGAAGAATTAAACCAACCTTGGCAACCCAGAGGAAGATAAGGATTTCCCTCGTAGCCATCCCAGCACTTGCACTGATAGTCCGATCCTTCACCTGCGATGGGTATGAGGGTGGTGTTTCCTCCACAGAGGCAACTCGTCTTGTTGACCGCCGATAGACAAGTATCGTTCTTTATGTCCCAATTGAGCACCACCGGCATCGTGGTCTCCAAAAAATTACTCAGGTAACTCTTACGAAAACTAAACTTCTGATCCTCCACCAGAAAAGCATATCCACACGGATTAAAATAAGTAATATTAGCGTGATTATTAAAGCTTTCCACTTTCAAACTTATGTCCTCCAAACCCTGAGGAATATTCACTTGGCAACACCCGATTCCTGAACACGACCCATCTTCCAATGTCTCGTTGTTAGAACATATAGACAAGCAGCCCAAGGAGTAATCTGTGCCGGTGATGAAAGCGTAAGAATCGCACCCTATGACCGTGAACTTGTTCTTGACCTCGGAGATGGCGAACGGACTGGTCAGGGAGAGTAAAAAAGTCAATGCGTTTAACAGCTGCCCATCTTCTCCATAGCAATCACTGGCTACGAAGAGCATGACCTCAGCCTCACTATCATCCAGGGAAATATTATTGATGAAAAGATTCGAAGAAGTGCTTTTCCAGAAAGCTCGTGGAGGATCATAGGTTTGATTGCATTCGATTGAGAAGTTTAGATTTAGAGAACAGTTTTCTCCGATTCCAAAAGGGTAGGGAATGTCTGATAAATCCCCGCACTCGTTGGGGCAACCAGGCAACTGATTAATTGCCAGAAGTGCAGGCAGAAGAATGGCGATATGCGCCAGTTGCAGAAGCTTCTCTGCTACTCCCATGGCTTCACACCTCTACTTCTTGAACAAGACGGAACAAACTTTTCTAATTCGTGGATCTAAATAGAGCAGGAACGCAGAAATATTATATCTGTTTTTGATCGAGTCTAAGGTTGTAGACGACTTTGTCAGTCTTACCAGCAATTCCCAATTGCAACTAGTCATGATTTATTAAATATAGAATATTTGAGTGACTATAGTTTCTTAAAAGTCTCATTTGGCATTATACTACAAATAATGGGTTGGAAACATTTGTCACCCCATGACATACATCATTAGTTAATGATATAATTAAAATAATATAATAATTTAGTATTATAAATGACAATCTCCAATCATTGCATTTAAATCCAATCATTAAAATACAAGAAACTAAACTACACTCCTTAGGTTTGACTTGGCTGGTTTTTTATATTCCAGGAAATAACACGACGAATAGTTGATTGACTCGATCACTTATTGAAAGACCATGACATAGAGTAACGAGATGAACAATTCAAGGTAGGCTATTAATTAATAGACATTGAACGGGTAATTAGAACCTTAAAAAACATAATTTCAACATAAAATACAACTGGGTTTGCTCGGATCATTCTGTTCATGGTTACCCAACTAAACTGGGACTCCTTTAAATCTAGTACCTTTTGTAATTCATGGTTGATTAGCCCAGACTGCCCAGCCTAGATGGCCGAGTCCAACCTAGTATTTACCAGACCAGCAACATTCCAGCCCAAGCCAGGACCACCATCTACAGAGCCCATCCGCAACTGCCCTACACCCAGCCTAATTCTTACCAAGCCCACCCTATATTCAGCCCTGCCCGATGACTGAACTAAACAAAGCCTACATGCCCAGCACATTCATCCCAGATTCCCAACACACCAGTTATCAGCTCAGCCCAGCACGATTGCATTATATCCAGACCCAGCCCATCGCTGACCATTACCAGGCCCACCCAAACCCTATATTCAGTCCAGCCCGATCACATATATCAAGCCCAGCCCATTTTAATGTCCATGCCCAATCCATTCATCTTAGATTCTCAACCCAGCCCAATTATCTTAAGCCAGCCCAGCCCATAAATGACCTACACTCAACCCAGCCCACTCATCCAGATTCTCAACACAAAAGTTACCAGTCCAGCCCAGCTTGGTTGTCTGATTCGAGACCAACACATTACTAACCTACACACAGCCCACTTTACTCTTAATCTTTACCAAACCCAACCCACTATTGAACTTTAACCACCCCAATAGCCTATATCTAGCCCAGCTCGTCCCCCTACATTAAGTCCAACCCTTCTTACAGAAAGACCAGCCTAGCCTGAATCCTCGCCATACCCAGCCCATTGGATTTTAGTCCAGCCTCCTAATCCCGTCAAAGTCCACTAGGTTCCAGCCCAACTCTAGTCACCCAACTTCCTTACCAAGCCCAGCTTTATTGGTCTCAGCCCAGCCCAAGACGCCCACCTTCCTTGCTCTTGTTAGCCAAAGTGTGTTACGCGTATTTATATTTTGATAATGATCAATATTAATTGAGTTAATTAGTTGTTTATTTGGTGAATTTATATTACGCAAATATTTTTATCATATTGGAAATACCCTTAACGAGGGTATTATTATTGTCTAACGAGTTTGTCTAAATCCATGTAGTGAGTAGATATCATCATGTGACTTAGATAATTCGAGACGTGCGGTTCAAAATTGAAGCTTTGTAATTTGGAAGTTTTCGGACGCGTTGAGGACGCAATAGCAGTCGAGGAAGTCAACCGAAATACTCCAGAGTAGCGAGTTTCATGTTTTGGATGAAGCGGGGTCGCGGGTGTGCAACCAAATCTCTCAAGCTCAGCTGTCTGTGGGTTTTCAGTCTTGATGCCTTCAAATCAACAGATGAGTAACTCGACCAAAATGTCCAAAGTTTTGAATATGTAATATTTGAACATTTTACGGTCAAGGCCATGTCGAATTTTGTAACCGAAAATGCGCCAGTTTCGAATCTGTAAGATTTGGCGATTTTGCGGTCAAGTTGCAGTTAAGCCCCAGGTTGAACCGAACAACTGAAAAAACACAGAATTGTCTAATGACTAGTTTTCAACGGTCGAATGAGGTCGAACTGACAATTTTGGGTCGACCGAAAAGTAGAGAAATTATAAATAGAATGCATTCCAATGATGGAGGTACCAAGTGAAAAAGCGCTGAAACTCTACCCAAATTTCGACACGAATTTTAGCTTACAATTGCTGTACGAAACACAACCTCCACATAAGCGTAGTGAGATTTTTTGTTTGTGAGGTTGTTTGTAAAAGCGCGAAAGCTTTATTTTCGAGAAAATTGTACTCGAGTGAAAAGGGTAACTCCCTAAGAATTGCTTGATTATAACGATACGTTGACACCCGTGAAGTTCAATCAAGTGGAACCCGTAGCAGTTGAGATGAATATATCTTTTAGGGAGAACCTTAAAGTGCGTACGTATGCTTGCTTTGCCGAACCGCGTTAACAACTCGATTTCGTATTTTCTAACCCTTCCCTTATAGTTTATAATTATTGTGCCAAATAAGATTATAATTGTGATAATTTATTTATTATATTAGAAAATTTAAAAACCTAATTAAACCCCCCTCAAATTTCAGCCGGTGAAAAACCCGGAAAGCTTTTCTGACGTCGCCTCCTTCACCCACACTGAATTCCTCTCTCCACCGACAGAAATTCATACAGACAAAGGAGAGGAAGACTGAGAAAGAGGAAGAAGCAGACGGAGAACCAACTGCAAAACAAGCGAAGGAGGGTATTGCTACTGCAGAAAGGCAAGAACAGAGAAGCTAAAAACTAGTGGGTGTCCCGTCCAAATGCCTTTGGTACATTTGATTGCTTATATGAAACATCTGATCATTACAGCCATCATCTTCCTCCAAACCAGACTACACAAATGGCTTTCAGTTCATTAATATATACATAAAGGTGCAGTTCTACCATCTATCCCATCTTGAGCATATTTTACACTAGTTCTATTTTACAAAACTCTTACCGCATTTTCTTCCTATTCGTCCTGGGGAGACCTCGAAGAGCAAGGATCAGCATCGATGAGCATCTTCACTACCCCTCTCATGGAAGGCCGAACCGCCGGAAGCTTCGTCGTGCAAAGTATCGCAATCTTCAAAACCTTAATCATGCTGTCCCTGACAACCTCGTTCATAACAACCTCGTCGTTCATAACAACCTCGTCGATAACATTAGAGCCATTTTTGTGGTCGCTAAGATGAGACACGACCCAATAAACAATGTCTTTGGCTTCACCATATTCTTCGTCGATCGGACTCCGACCCGTCACTAGTTCTAGTAACACCACGCCATAGCTATAGACATCACTCTTTTCTGTGACTTTGAGAGTATAAGCAACTTCTGCAAAAGAAAAATTAGAACATAAGTTTGACATAATTTTACGCTTTAAGTCATAGCAAAACTCACCGGGGGCGATATAACCATGTGTGCCAGCCATGTTGCTATAATCAGAACCCTTTAGAGACATTCCTACGATCTTGGCCACTCCAAAATCGGCAATCTTCGGCTCGTAATCTTCATCGAGAAGTATGTTCGATGATTTTATGTCTCGATGAACAATTGGCGGAGTGCAATCATGGTGCAAATAAGCAATGCCCTTCGCAGCTCCTAAGGCAATTCTATACCTCTGATACCAATCCAATTCAGGCTTTTCTCCATTGTTTCGTCTTCGTAGCGCTTGAAAAAGATTGCCATTGACCATATACTCGAATACGAGATAATTCAATCCTCCTTTCGTCAAACAAGCGTAAAGCTTCAATATGTTTCGATGTCGGATTGTGCCTAAAGCTGCCATTTCTGCATCTAAGACCTTCTTCAGATTGCCTTTCTGAAGCTTTTTAACAGCCACTGTCCCTCGATTCTTCCTCAGATCTACTCGATAAACCCTCCCCGTCCCTCCTCTTCCAATCAGATTTGCTTCTTCCAAATTACATATTTCGTCGTAGTCAAATTCCATGTGGTGGAAAGACGAAAGCTTCCACTTTGGAGAAGTCTCTTTTTCTCCGTCCAAGTCATGATCATGGAGCTTGAAGAACTTGGAGTAAACTAGCAGGATGACGGCTAAAACAGAAAGTAAGGCAGAGGCAATTAAGCAGAACAAAAACAGTTTATTTTTAAGAATGGTTTCTTTGGAATGGTTTTCAGAGCAGATTTCCAAGCTAGAATTCAAATGGAGAGGGTAGTTTTCATCAACGCAAATAGCCATATTCCCTAAAAATGCTTTGTCGCCACTCATGGCCAGAAGATTGGACGAAACTTTTCCCGACAACTGGTTTTCAGAAAAATCGATAGAACTCAGCTTCATCTTTTCTAAATCTTCTGGAATCGAACCAGTGAGTTTGTTCATCGAAAGATTTAGCGAGTTCAAAGAACTCATAGATGAAAATGATTGAGGAATTTTTCCGGTCAATGAATTCCGAGCAAGATTTAAGTCCACTAACCTTTCACAATTACCAAGCTCCGGTGGGATCGATCCGGTCAAATGATTATTTTCTAAATACAGAAAAGATAACTGCTTCAATGAACCAAGATCAGATGGAATTTTACCAGAAACTTTATTACCACTCAGCTGAAGCTTCTCTAAGCTTGTCAGCTTGCCGAGTTGTGATGGAAGATCGCCGGAAAATTGATTATTCTGCAGAAGCAGTTGATTCAGACTGGTAGATAGTTCAATCTCAGAGGAAATACCGCCGCTGAAATCATTCTCACTGAAGTCAATAATTTTTGCGGAAGGGAGACCCCATAACCCATCTGGGATTTTTCCAGAAAAATGATTATTATTGATTCTGAATCTTTGCAGAGACTTGCACTCGGCATAAGAATATGGAAACTCTCCTGAGAAGTTATTCTCAAGAGCAAGCAAGTACTGTAAATTTCCATTTTCACACAAGAATTTTGGAAAAACTCCTGAAAATTGATTCTCGGAGATGTCGATACTATTTAGAGGTGAAAACCGGCCAAAATTTGACGGAAATTTTCCGGAGAAGTTATTCCGGTAAATAGAAAATCCGATGAGCTTTCGCAAGTCTCCAAACCCCGCCGGAATCTCACCGGAGAAGTTGTTTTCAAAAAGCTGAAAGACTACCAGATTCTTCAGATTTACAATTCCATCAGGTAACTTTCCGTTCAGTTTATTCGCAGAAATGTCGATTTCCTGCAGAAGAACCAGACTTCCAATCTCCGATGGGATTTCGCCAGTCAAATTATTCACGTAGAGCTCAATCTTATTGATATTCTCTAACTTGGAAATGGACGTGGAAATTCTTCCAGAAATTTTGTTTTTTGAAAAATCCAACGTCTTCAATTCCTTCATTGCATAAACTGATTCAGGAATTTCTCCGATCAAATTTGAATTCGCCAAGTATAGCCAAGTCAAGTTCTTCAAATTTCCAAGAGATTCAGGAATTTCAGACTCCTCGAACTCATTCATTCCCAGACCCAGAGAAACAAGCGAAGTTAAACTTCCGACCCAAGAAGGAAAAACGCCACTGAAGGAGTTTATGGACAGATCAAGAACTTCTAACTTTCTCAGTTCAGAAAGATCAGGAATGGTTCCAACCATGTCATTTACAGTAAGATTCAATACTCTAAGATTGCTACATTCGATCAGCTGGGATGGAATTACTCCAGAAATATTATTTGTGGGCAACGAAAATGTTGTAAGCCTCTGCAGCGCCGAAATGGAGGGGGAAATCTCGCCGGTGAGACTCATGTTCTCGAGGTGAATTTCAGTCACTTTCCCAGAAATCAGATCACAAGAAACTCCCAGGAACTCACACGGCGATTCAGAATCTTTCCATGAGCTGAGAAAATTCATCGGATCCTTCAGCTGATTTTTGAATTGCATCAGGGCGTTTGTCTCCACATTCACAGATTCAGATAGAGGTAATATACAGCAAACGAAGAACAGAGCTGCGAGAAAATGGAAGAATCTGAGCAGGGTTTTAGCCATTTGGACAAGAACAGAAGCTATCGATCAACAATTCAAGAACAACTCCACTGTTACATCTGCCAGCATCGCAGCAAATTCCAAACAGCTGAAACAAAGAAAAGATTTTAGAAGATCATCATATTCTACTTCGAATTTCGCAAACAGCGATATCCTGCAGAAATGATATTGCATTCTTGAAGAACTGAAGAATGAGAAGAAGAAGAAGAAGAAGATTAATATAAAGTGAAAAAAAGAGAGTGAGGAGGCACACAAATCTGATGTTAAGTTGTCAATTTTGTCTGTAGCTGCTTGATTATTATTGTTAGAGATCCAACTATAACCAAAAAAGCACATAATGTGATGAAAAAATCTTTTTGAAAAAAAATTACGAGTAGAGGAATATTCTACTATGAATATTTAAATACAACTGTAAGTTTTGTGATTCTAGCTTACATTAATTTATAAAGAAAATAAAATCCTAAATAAGATCTATAATGCGAGCCTACCAGTCGACCCGTCCAGGCCCAGCATCGCCCAATAGAATTCGGGTCACACCGAAATCTAACAATCTTCACCTTGACATGAATTCTATGAAAGAGATTTATAGTGCTCTATAATAGAAGTTCATTCCAATAACTGATGAGAATAAAGTTGTTGCTTCAAATGTAACTTGCTAATCAGAGTTTCCTTCATACACAACTGCTCTAATCTGAACCATAAATCAGCGGCAGATTTCTCGTTCAAAACATCCT
The DNA here is from genome assembly GCA_022433065.1 of Begonia loranthoides. NCBI lineage: Eukaryota > Viridiplantae > Streptophyta > Magnoliopsida > Cucurbitales > Begoniaceae > Begonia > Begonia loranthoides. The sequence goes on along the minus strand of CM039484.1, from coordinate 1,480,692 downwards.
GCAAAATCTGATTTGACAAATGCAAACGTATCAAAGATAAGGTTTTTCGATCCTTTCGAAGTTTATCCTCTTCACTATATGACGTTAGCATTTTATCGAGCCCTAATAATGCGTCGTCTAAATCCATTTGTGCAAGAACATCTGGCATTTTCACCTGCCATAACTGAAATCTTGTATTCTGATCCAACAACGAAATATCGAATTTTAATGACTCATCTTCTCCAAAAAATTTCAAAAATTTTCCCAAAAAAATATCTTAATCCAAAATATCCGTCTCCAAAACGTTGATCCCAAATAATGTAAATTTTCCAATATGCCAACCAAATTCAAATAATCCCCAAACCATAATTTTATCAACATGCAATACCCAAATATTTCAAAATAATCTGATGCAACCAAACAATCCCAAAATTTCCTTAACCTGTCTGCTTTGGACGGCTTCACAGAAGACGTCGACGGCAAAGGGCAGTCGATTTTGCAACGGGTCTGGTCGGTGTTTGTCAACGGAGGCAGGGCAACACCAAGATTCGCTGGATAGCAGCTTGCAGGGGATATCGTCTCTGCTGAGCAATCGACGGTTGGGCAAGGACGCTTCGCGGGATCGCAGGAGAACGGCGACGGCGAGTTTGACAGTGGTGGCAGGTGGCTCTTCCTTTGTCAGACGGTGACTGACGACAACTTCTTCTCTTTTGAAGAAGAACAGCGGCGCAAGCAACACTCTGTCAAAGAAGACAGAGGCGACGCGTCAGGGAAACACCTTTTCTCTTTTGGTTTTTTTTTTTTTTTTTCAATTCCATTTTCCAAAATACAATTTTTTACAAAAATTGTAATCCCCGTTGGATCCGAGTACTAAAACTCTAATTTTGCTCTGATACCAATTATTGAAAATTGGTATAAAGAACTTCACCCAATTTCTGATACCAATTGTTAAGAATCGAATGCGAAACGAAAAAAGAAAACTGCGAAAGCGTGGACACTAAATTTACATGAAACACCCTAACAGAAAAAAAAAAACCACAGACATGAAAAATTCACTATTTAAAAATTAAGGTACAACGTATTTTACGACTCAAGTATCAATATATAAAGAAAATAATATAAGTCTAACCAAATCCAATTAAAATTCAGGTCCCAACAAATTTTAACCATACATAAGAGAAAAGATTTAAGTAAGCAAAGCAACCATGGAAGTGGAGAAATCAAAAAGGCCGATAGAGAAATATGGGAAACTGAAGATGAAGTTATCTATTGTCTTCAGTAACTACCTAGTCAGCTTTATCATCTTCCTTCTTGTCATTATCATCCATAAAATTCAGAGTCGAGCGAATGAAAAACTCCAAAAAGTCTTCATCCATTTACCCCGTAAAAAATAAAAATTAAAAAAAAAAACCCTGTAATGTTCTTGAGAGAGAAAGAGAGAGAGAGAGAGAGGATTGTTTGAGTAAAGCTGAAGCCAAACTTGCTACCAAAACTGGTTTGGAATTTAGTCGCCTACCTCCATTATTGGTGGGGGAGAAGCTTCATCGATGGTCTTCTCCAAATCAACGAAGATTGAAATTCGCCACGTTTTTCAAAACATAGATCGCAGAAATGAAGGGCAATACACTGTTCGCGCAGGCTGCCGTCGCAAAAACCGACAGCCCAAAACGGCAACGGAGTGGTTTGCCTGCTTTCATTACCATCGGAGGAGACCGAAGAAGTTAGTTTGTGGAAGGTAAATTGATAAATCAACTATTAACTCTAAATAATTTTTGTTAATAAATAAATAATTTAATTATAAAAAATAAATTACATAATTATCGTAGCTAATAATGATATTATTTTAAAAAATAAAAATATAGAAAGTTTCTTCTAAAATATATTTCAACTCGTTACTCACTATATAAATTTTTTTAGTTGTTACGAAATTAATTAAATCATTATGTTCGTCTAAATTTAGGATTCAACTTAGTGATTTGTCGATTGATTTGTGATTAACACTTCTTTCACTGTCAATTTAATAGTTTTTGTTTATCTATAGGATTCTTTTAGTGCAGACATGATTATTCTGAAGTCATTGAAAATCGAATAATTTACAGAAACAATGTTGTCAAATTATTTAGAAGAATTCACAATTTTTATTGGAAAAATGTTGTCTTTTCTCTACCTAAAGTCGTATTTTTCTCTGTGAAAAGTTTTATTTACTCTAAAGAAAATAATATTTCCTGAGTATTATTTCAAGAACTCATTTTCTGCAACAAAAAGACAATGTTCTGTAGTAGAAAAACAATATTTTTTAACAGAAAACGTAATCGCGATATTTATTTCGTTCTTTTTCTATAGTTGAGTATTTTAATTATAGTGAAAATTATTTAATAGTTGACTTATCACTAATCCATACTTTAATGATTATTTTGTTAATTTATATTCTAGTCAGAAATTAAACAAGTTAAATTATAATTATTAAGGATTGAAACTTAAGTCCAAATCCAACGTCATGTTCATGTATAACTAAGTAATTAACCATTATTAATTTTGCACTTTCCTCTACGGAAAAATTCCTTTCCATTGTAAAAAAATTACTCTCCACTATGAAAAGTGAGTCCTTGAAATAAAACTTAGGGAAGATTACTTTCCTTTACGAAAAGTCATATGTCCGTTGCGAAAAACAGAGGAAAGATAATTTTTTGCAGAGGAAATATTACTTTCTGCAGCATAAATTATTCTTTTCACAGTGAAAATACTTTTTGCGCTATATTTGCTGAATTATTTATCGTTTTTCTGTGTAACAAATAATGAGTTTTCCAACGAGTTTCTTCAGTGCATCGAAAACATATATAGCTTAGAATACATTGATTTTTCAACAAGCAGTTAACTAGAAATTTTCTATTTTAATATCAAAATCAATTTTGAACAATTTAACGTTTCTAAAATCTATTTTCCGACGAGTTTCTTTCATGAATCAAAAATATATTTATCTTGGACTACATTAATTTTTCAACATACAATTAATCAAAAATATTCTATTTTTATACTAAAATCGATTTTGAAAAAATTAACTAAAAATATTTTATTTTGAAAAGTTTTTTATTTTTAAAAAAATTAGCAATATTTTCTCATCGGATAATGGGACGAAAAACTTAGACAATGGAGATTTTTGTGCAACAATATAGTTTTATTTTTATTATAATAAAAATAAAAAGAGATTTATTAAAAGAGTGGATCGTCCGTCGTCACTAAGAAATAGGGAAAAGTGGAGCAGAAAAACCAAAATGAGAGATAATGGTACCGTGCATTGACTCCCTTCCTCGAGTTTTCTTTGCAGGCCGGACGACAAATGGCTGAGCCATCCCTTTCCGACGGACCACTAGACGGAGCATGGCTCACTCACGTCTGCACTAACTGTTGGTAGGACTGACACTGTACGTGTGATTGATACGTACGTGTGCCTGGGCTCACATTCCAATGCGAATTATTTCAGTCATAATGGAATAATTTGACTTGAGGACTGGTCATATGGACGTGTGTTTTCACTTGAAAATTGCGTGTGGAATCTTTAAGTTCAAATTAGAGGATTATACTCATAGTGGTTCAGTTTAGTTCTTCTTACTCCAGCCAAATAAGTCATTGTCATAACTTAGTGCCCCTCATTCGACAAGGTTGGAAAGAAGGATGCTCTACCATAATTATATATGAATCAACCTAAGAAGCGTTGGAGATAGCTTTGTCTTGCCATTGAATAAGCCATTGTGTGACATGCGCATTGCCTCATTTAGCAACCGGAGTTTGCAACAAGGCTTGAGGTTGCTTAGCAACCGCGGTCGTAAACTCTAGTGGAAAGTCAAAACTAGGAATAATAGAGGCGCCCAAATATTTCTTCGACAAAGAAACATGAAAAACATGATGGATCCTAGTAGACGACGCAGCTCCAGACAATAAGCTACTTGGCCACTTTTTACCAAAATCTTACAGGAACCATAATATTTTGGAGAAAGCTTATGAGAATTGCGCGACGAAAGACTCAATCACCTTCGCATAAAAGTTTCATACGAGCTTGAGCTCGCATTAATTGTTCAAAGAACAAGCGATCCATTTCATGCCTCTGTTTCGGTAGGTTGATACGGCCCTAAAGCCAATCTTGGAGGAGTAAAACCATATAATGCTTGAAATGGGAACATGTTAATAATGATTTGCAGAGTGGTAACCAAAGTTGCCAATGGGCAGGTCTAGCATGGGTAAGTACATTTCCAAAGTTTGGTTTAACCTCTCTTTTTGGTCATCTGAGGGAATCCATGCAATTTATATATTTGTTCCAAGAGAATATCATTAATATTAACTGTTGTAAAGAGATGTGAAAGAACCACAAAGTGGTTATATTCAGTAAATTGATCCCCAACCACTATAATGCAATTGGCTCTATTAGAATTAGAAAGGCCCTCGATGAAGTCCATTGAAATGTGTGTCCATGGTTGTTGTGGAATGGGAAGTGGTTGAAGAAGCCCCGGATAAGGAGTGGTCTCGTGTTTACAACGTTGGCAGGTCTCACACTGCAAAACATAAGTGCGAGTAGATTTAGACGTGCCAAACCACCAAAAAAAGAGCTCGAGCAGGGTGGACAGCCACCTGAACACCTGAATGACCTGCATCCGCAGAGTTATGAATAGATTGAATAACTTTGTATCTGATGTCATTTCCTGAACCCAACACCAGTTTGCCTTTGAAACATAACAAGCCATTAAAGTATGCCACCGCTGCTCAATTGATCCAGTAAGACGTTGTTCCAACAAATACTTCAGGGAATGATGACCTGTTTTGATGATAAACTTGTGGCCTTCTAAATACTGTCTCCACAGTTGAACCGTAGGCACAAAGCAGATGTAACTTGGGTGGACCAGATAAAAGCATTCTATTTCAAAAGAGAAGTAAGAAGTTTAGCTATCAAGCCATAATTCTGGATTAAACTTTCTATAATAGCTAGAGAGGCCTATAATTTCATGAAGCTGTTTTATATTGTTGGGTATAGGCCAATGAACTTATAATAGCAATAATCTTAGTTGGATTGGCCTCAACTCCTGCTGCTGAAGCAATATGGCCTAAGTAAGCAATTCAAGACTAGCCGAAAACACACTCGGACATCTTTGCGAAAAGTTTCAATACGTAGGTGTTGACAATGTGCTTGCGAATTGAAGCTGTAAACCATAATATCATCAAAGAATACGAGTACAAATTGGCACAAATGTGAGCAAAAAATATCATTCATTAAAGATTAAAAAATTGTCGGAGCATTTGTTAGCCCAAACTACATAACCTTAAACTCATAAACGCTGTGATGAGTTTTGAATGTTGTCTTAGAATAATCAGCATCATTTACTCGAATCTGATAGTAACCCGGACGAAGATCTAAATTGGAAAAGGTTGCAGAACCAAACAATTCATCAAGTAACTAATCTATGATAGGCATTGGGAATTTATCTTTGACCATAAGTGAGTTTAACTGTCTATAATCCACATAAAATCTCCACTGCCCATCTTTTTTTTTACCAGCAAAACCGGAGAGGCAAAAGAGTTGTTGCTTGGAACAATTTTGTCATCAGCAAGCATTTCTTGGACCTTTTTCTCTATTTCATATTTCTATGAGAATGAACAGCGATAAGGAGCCCGGAATCAAAGAAATGTGATGGTCATGAGATCTGACTGGTGGAAGTTCCACTGGAGTAGCAAAAACATCCTGGAATTGATCTAAAATCTCCTTAATACATATAGGTGGTGGTGTACTATCTTCTGTTACCACTGCGGCCATATAAGTTATACATCCATAATCTTGATGTCACAGAAAAGTTGAAAATGTCTCAGTAGTGACAGGTTCCATCGTAGATTTAACTAAGAGCAGCACTTGGAATAGAAACCACCTCTTGATTGTACCGAAAATGAAGTGTATTCTGCGGACAACAAAAGTAACAGGGGTGAAAGCTGTCATCCAATCAAAACCAAATATCATATCACTACCACCCAATTTAAGAGCACGCACAAGAAAAGAAAAATGCATATCATAGCAAGTACCAAGCTAGAAGAATCTACTTGCAAACGCAAACGTTTAGCCAATTTTTCATCAAGGAAGCTATGAGTACTTCCACTATCAATAAGGATAGAAATTGGAAAATGATGAATTTGGCCCACAATGCGAAAGGTAGTTTTTGAAGTTTGACCAGCTAAAGCATGAATAGAAACTTCTATCAAATTCTTGTCTGGGGATATCACAGTGTGTATTAGTGCTATCAACTTCTAGCAAAGTATTATCATCTTCTACAGAATCAACCACAATGACATCAAGAGCTCAGCTTTTACAAACATGTCCAACAAAATATTTCTCATCACACTTGAAGCATAAGCTAAGTTTCCAGAAAATCATTTGAGCCTGGAGTTCTCATCTTCTTCTTACTCCAGCCAGGGAAGCCATTGCCATAACACAAGATTCACAAAGAGAAACTGCCAAGAATGATAGATAGCGATTAGGGCTTGGCTGAGTAAATGTCTGATTTAAAGTCACTTAACCCAAGTCAGTTTAGCTAACCTCTCCATCGCCCATGTCCAACCCTCATTCCCGGCCCACATCCCTAAAAGAATGCAGCCTGCCACTGTCTCCCCAACACCGCAACACCGCCCACCCAAGCACTTTGAAAAATTAATGAAGAATTCTAATGATATTTTAATTAATAAATAATTTAATTTATTAGATTAAAATATCTCACGATATTTAAATAATTGTAATGATACTAGCAGTTTTATATATTAATCAAATAATTATTTATATTAATATTGTAATAAAATTATTAATATTATTGTGAATATACTAAAAAAATAAATAAAAGACATATATTACAAGATAATAAGTTTAAAATATTATAAAGGGAAAATGACAAATCAATCATCGTACTTTGTGATCAATGACAAACGAAAGTAAAATATTTTTGCTTACTACTTAACCACTGACCTATAGAAAATTGATGGAGCAAACACCACAATTACATTTTTCATTAAAAAGCGTTGTCGTTTCGCTACGGAACATTATTTTTCCGTGACAGAATGACAATTTTCTGTTTGCTAAAAAATTATTGTCCAATGCAGAACGATTATTTTTCTCTACAAAAAGTGAGACATTGGTAATGAACATTGAGCTACGAAGATGGACTAGGAAGAAAAATGAGAAGACAGTGATGAGAACTGAACGGTGAAATCGAGAATAGAAAATTGTTTTCGATGATAAGAAAATATTAGAAAAACTGAAAAACGTAGAAATTATTTTCGACGACGGATCGAACCATGCCGGAGCTTCCCGGCATCGTCTTCTCTGTAATATTACTTCAATTATTACAATTTTAGCATAAAAATTAAAATTTGCAGAGAGTAAGCATAGAATCGGCGGTGTCTTCGCGATATTATTTCTCCACAGGTAACGACCATGTTTGCAGCGTTTATTTTTCATAGTTCAGTGATTAAGTTATTAGCAAAAAATTTTCAGTAGTTAACTTGTCATTGATCACAAAGTATGATGATTGATTTGTCATTTTTCCTATTATAAACATGTATGCAGTCGTAATTCAATTAACTTGACTCGTTTAATTTATTTAACTCGTTCGATTTTGGTAATTATGCTCGTTTAAATCATAGCTTGTTAACAGATTTCAAACTTATTATAGGCTCTGTAAATTGAATGTTTTCAGGCTTAGCTCAACCCGTTAAGCTCTTTTGATACCTCCAAAGTCCAATTGGAGAAAAAAGGATTATATCTTATGTTATAACCTTATGGGCCTTGCTCTCAATATTACAATTAATCAAAATATATTAGTATTAATTGATAAACATGAAGTAATTTTCTCCTTCATTTCGGATTATCCATGGACCATGGACCATGAACCGGGCTGTTTGGCCCGTCTTATAAAAAAGAATGCACAACACAGACTTGAGTCGAACGAAGCAGAACTTGGAAGAAAAGCTGTAACCCTGGTTTTAGCGATGGCGTTGAACAATGGCATGAAAGCCGCCTCAAAGCTCCTCAGGACATCCGAATTATTTCTGCCAACGAATACAGGTGGTCAATTTTCGGGCTCTTCTTTCTCTGTTTTTTTTTTTTATTTATTTGTTTTGTGATTGATAATTCTTTCTCGACTGCAATTTGCATTCCGTTTCCTTTTTTTTTTCTTTTAGATTCTGAGTTTAGGAGAACGTAATTATATGATTGTTTTTTTTCTTTTTTCTTGGAAGCTGATTAGCTTTTCGTTGCTTGACAATTTATTTGCCCGTCTTTTGGTTTTTGTTATTGATTTGTCCCGTTTTCATTAGATCTTCTTATCGGTCTGTTAATACTTGATATTTAGCTTCTTTGAATCACCGTCTTTCAAAAGAATTGTAGTAATTATGTATGTTAACGCCGAATTTGTCTTATTTGTCTGATCGTGCAATACCAGTTTTGTTCTGTTCTGGGGGGCGAAGAAAATAATATGGTCAGTGGTCCGGTTGGAGTTGTTGAAGCACAAACATGATCCGTTTTTTAGTTTTATCATTGCAAATTGATGGTGGAAAAGTGAGCTCAAAAGATGGAAGGAAAATCAAGGATTTGTGGAAATAGCAGACAGACATTGAGGTAGACGATCACAAAAAGATGGGAGCTTGAATAAAGAGGGGTAATAAGAAAAACGAGGGACTATCGATAGTCGCTCGCTGATATAAACACCATCAGAATATGGATATGCATGTGGTTGGGAGATCAACAATTATTGGGAAGTTAAATCTGCCACAATAGTTTTCTAGAATCTTGGGATTTGGGAAGTCGATGGATATGTTTGTTCAATCTGAGTGGAATGTGAAATTATCTTTTTTTATAGGTAAGCATGATTATGAAACTTCTATATTGAAACATCCCGCTAAGTGATCTTAAGGATGATCTCAGGATGACCCAAGTGAGAGCCTAGTCTGTACTAGCAGAGATGCACAATTCCACCTCGTTTGGGAGATTGGAAAATAAAGTAGAGTTTTTCTATTCATCTAGAATAACGCGTTTTAGACTAATCCCAAGAATAAGATCGTGCAGACTCCGGCAAAAAACGAACAATATTATACTAAGAGAACTGGGGACGTTACAAATAGTATTAGAGTCAAAGCCCAATTGGAAGCATGGTCGACGAATACGTTGGACCCCCTAAGGGGAGTGGGGGATTGTGACAACTTGCCCTAGGATGGCAAAGATGGTCTAAGTGAGGGTTCGACCCATGTCAGTAAGATTACTCAATCTTACACCGCTTGGAAGAGTAAAAAATGCGTGGTTTATCAATAGAGTTTTCATCTCTATTTAGAACAACACATTTGAAGCTAACTCCAATAATATAATCCTGTGGATTTTGACCTAAAACGGACAATATTATATTAAGAGCACCGAGAACGTTACATATATTAACTCATAGAAGTTGTATGATGTCATTTTAACTTTGATGGTAGGTGGAACTACACATAAATGTTCAAATTTGTGATTTACAACAGTGAAAAGAGGCTTCCATTCAACTGGAGTGAAGAGGATGGGAGGAGGGCACGGCCATGACGAACCATACTATCTCCACGCCAAGCACATGTACAACTTGGACAGGATGAAGTATCAGAAACTGACAATGTCCATTGGAGTCTTCACCGCCTTCAGCATCGGCGTTGGAGTTCCTGTTTATGCTGTCATTTTTCAGCAGAAGAAAACTGCCTCTGGTTAACTCATTTGATGTCTCTGTTTCTTCTGCATTTCATCATCTTTCAAATGGAAAAATACATTTTTGCTGCCTCTCCTCTACTCTCCTGTCAATAAATTAACTTTGTTCATCGTTACTTTCGTTGGGAAGTACTTGTCATTCCGTGTTTCTGCTATGTTTCAATGCTCTAATGTATTGCTGTTTCTCACCTGCTGTGTCGGCTCTTTCCGTACCCATTTTGCTCGATAAATTTCTTGAGAGCTAACAAAAATCACTTGGTGCAAATTTAATATATTGTTTTGTTGTTGTACAAGGATCAAGCTTTTGAATCAAATCTGTAGAAACAGTCAAAAAGATAACTCAAAACAGGCGTTTATTTTATCTTCAGTCATTGTATGTGCACTATTTCTACTCGACCGAGATCTTTAGCAGCTCCAGGACGACGATCTCTTCATCGATGGCTTCATCTGCTTGTCCTCTTCCAAAGAAATCATCCCCAAGTGAGACGGATCCTCCAACATCATCTTCGCAACCAGATATCCGGCGATCGACCACGTCTGATACTTCCTCGCCTGTTTTCCGATGAATCTCCCAAGCTTCCCGTCGTAATATTCCGGCCAACTATCCTTTAGAAGCCGACTCTCCGCAAGCTCAATCGCTTTTCTCGCAAGTTGGGGTCTGCCGGTTTTGATGCAAGCAGCGGTCACCAGCCATAACAACACTGCAATGCCATTATTGCAATAAGATAAAAGCGTTATGCATCAAAATATATGAGATAATAGTATGATATAAGTTGCAAAACCTGGCCATGATCCACCATTATGATAGCTCCATCTAGTATTCTTCGGATCACAACCCGTGACGATCCTCCACTCATAGCCTTCAATGGCGGGGTAGCATATTTTCAAAGGCATTTCACCGACCAACTCTTCCCATCGAGACTCGATAAGATCCATGATAGCCGAAGATTGCTCTGGAGTCGCCAGACAAGACAGAATCGCCACACAATTTCCCAACGCAAACCATCGGAAATCCATCCTCGCCGGGCTGACGTTACCGATGAAGTAGCCGCCCCGATTTGGCATGAAATCAAAGACCCAATCTGGGATCGAATCGGGAATGACGTTGAACTTGTTGACGGCCGTGTGAGAATATTCCTCTGTTTTGTAACGGTAGATGTCGTTTAGTTGTTGGAAATCCAGCCAGAAATAGCTTCGCATGTGGAAGCTCAGTGCATGAAGACGCTTCACGATTCGCTCGATGAACTCGTTCCCTTCGGCGTCGGGCTTCAGCATGGACAGCGCAGATCTCAATGACATGAAGAACAGGGCTTGAATTTCTATCGGATAGCCATAAACACCCTGAAAGAAGAACATAAAATTACTGCGCAATGACGATGAACAAGCTTAAAGATCGAAAAAAAAAGCTCACCATTCGACGATCAATCATAGAGCATCCGTCAGCACAGAGCAAAGTCGGGAAAGTATCGAACCCCTCCGACAAACAAAGGGTCAATATGAGCTTCATTCCCTTTTGACATTCAGGCCTCTCAGCCAGGGATATGTCGCCGGTAGACTTTGTATATGCCCGGAGAAGAATAATCCACCAGAAACCAGAGTCGACGGGGGCAACCCTTCCGATAGCACTCTCGCCAAAATCGGCGACAAGGGTATCGATATTCCTGATTGGATCGTGAAGAACTTTGAAACTTGCCGGCATGACACCTTCTCCGAGCTTGAATCTGTCGATTCTTTTCTCCCACCCCTGGAGATGGACAGTTTTCAAGAGAAAGTTTTTAACTATATCCGGTTCGCCGTTCATCAGAAATGCTAGAGCACTCGGCACGAAATCCCGAACAAAAACCTGAGAAAACGAAACTGATGAATTAAAATTTCGTTATCTTTCAAACTGAAGGGTCATTTTTAAGACTGCAATTTACTTGATCATAATTCAAAACTTCCTCCGAGGCGTGATCGTAAGCGGCAATTGTTCCGACGGGTTGTTCTCGGAAATAAACCATAGATCGCCGGAGAGCCTCCCAGGCTTCGGCAATCATGGGGTGGGGCTCGAATGAGTTGCGAGCCGATGATGTCGGACTGTTGAATCCCGACCGTCCACCTGGTGATAATGTATTCTCGTAGTTATCAAATCCTCCCTTTGCAAGGCTTATTGAGACCTCACTGAGTGATCGCTCATCGAAAGACCTCTGCCTCTCCGTGTTGAGCCTTGGCTTGTCGAGAAGGCGCAAGAGATCATAATCGTCCATCTCAGAGATCGAGCAAATCGAGCTTACGTTTCGAAGTCCCATCTCCTTCATTCCGTCCATATTCTTTCTGGTGAAGCTTTACTGCAACTGCATTTCAAATCAAATCAATAAGAACAATCTATAATGCAAGAACCGGCCAGGCAGCATGAAGATGATGATCTTCAAGATACAAACAGAACAGTTATCAGTAAAAGTATAATCTTATCACATAGTTTTCTCTCTCCAAAAGTGTTAATCTTTTTCATGAAAATGCAACCGTTGAAGGTCAAAATCTAAAAATAATGTCGACCCACAAATCAGTAATCACCGTCCGACAAAACCAGATCTGAAACTTAAAAAAAAAACATCTCAGAGAAATAAGAAAACGGAAAAGGCACCAAACAGAGATACAGCAGAAGAAAAACACCAAAAAAAACTCGACGAACAGAATGCAGGGGGATCGAATCTCTGAGACGGCGAGGAGGGCGTCGTTGACGAAGAAAGTCGCCGGCGAGGATAAGGTTGAGGAGGGAAAAGAAGACTTGGGTCAATACCATTGATTTATAGCTCAAAAAAACAAGGGATAAGAGCGGATAGCCGTAGTGGTCGATTCCATTTCCAAAGTCAGAAATTACAGTTTACCGGAAATAGCCGACGACCTCAATCCAATCCAAGAGACGACCAATATTGTTGGAGAAACGCACGTGGGAAACACAATTCTGACAGCTCTGCTCTACTTTGGGCCGCCATTGTCGCAACCTAAAGATGGATTTATATCAAAATGATAACAATTAATTAAGTAAATTATAATTATCCAAATATTTGTAAATTCCTACGTAAGTCCGTTATCTTGTTAGAAAAGAACAATTTGATGTGTGATAAATAATAAATAAATATTTACTTTAATTCTTAGATTTTTACAACAATATATTAAAAAAAAGAAATTTTATAAAAAAATAATATTAAGAAATTAAAACATGATCAAATGTTACATCACAAGAAGAAATTAAATCCATTATAATTGACAAAAATGTATTTTTTTAAGGAGACAACTTTAGATTTTCTTGCTAGTCAAACGAAAAATAATATTTTTTATTTTAATGTGGAATATGTGCAAAGATATACATGTGAAAAATATTATTATTATTTTATAAATGGATTCCCTCGTTTATCAAGGTCCATTAAAAGGAAAGGAAGGTCTAACTTTATTATTATTAATTTAGGCAAAATATTATTTACTTCTTAATTTTTATAGAGATATTTATAACACAAACTCAACTTTTTAAGATATCATAAATATATATCTTTTGTCATTTAATTTGTTAAATTTATCACGTGAATATATATGGTAATTTTTTTTTAAATTCTAATATATTTTTAGACCCGATAAAAAAATCATGTGTTTCTCGGGTTGAATTTGGAAATGTTAGGGGAAATATGTAAAAGAGATAATCGTGAAGTCAAAGTATGATATTCTTATCAAATCCACGTTAATTACAGTCAGTGATGATGCCATGGTAGTGTATTTTCCAATTGGGAAAATGACAAATTAACAATAGTTGTTGGCTATCCATTAGACAACTTTTTATTTTCTAATAAATTAATTATTGACATATAAAAAAATAATAAACTTAACATCGTTATCACGTTTGCGGTTAAAAAACTGATAGAGCACCACGGTGTCTTAAAAGAACATCGCGACCTTATACCATCTGGATAATTACTAAATTTTCGAGTAATTTTCGACCATCTGGGCACCACAGTTTGAACGCCGAATGCCCAAGTGTTTTTGATTATGGTCCAGGCTGCAGCGTTCTCTCAAGATATCGCAGTGTCCTGTAAGCTTTTTAACAGCAAACGTAATAGTAATATTAATTTTATTATTTTTTCATACGTTTGTGATTAATTTATTAAAAAATAATAAATAATGATTAACTTGGTCATTGATAGTAAAAGAGGATGATTAATTTGTTATTTTTTCTTTCTAATTCAAAACTCATTAATTTGAAAGCCCACGGTCAAGGTCAAGACTCTCAATTAACATGTCTGACGTCTGTTGAGTCGAAAACAAAGTTCCCACGTTTCTACTTCTCCAAACCTCTTCGCTCTTCTCTTCTCTCTCTTTCAGAGAGAGAACCCCAAAATCCGATCACAGCATCATGCCATTGAAGCCTCTTAATACCATCATCGTCGCGTTTATGCTGGGTATCACATTCTTGATTCTTTTCTTCTCTGGGTTTCTCGGGTTACCCTCTGCTTCAACCTCGACTTTACCCATTAATGGGGTGAGTTTCTCGGAAGTCAAATCTACGCCGGAACCCTTCACCGACTTGATCGGCGCCTTCAAGAAATGGGACTCTCAAGTGGGTTGTGCTCGGTTCAGGGAGAAGATCCGGATTAGTGGCGTAAATGGGTCGTTTTCTTCTCTGCAACGCGATGGCGCTGTTGATTCGGAGTGTGGAGAGCTGAAAATGAAGCATGTCAGCGTTTTAGTCAAGGGTTGGACTTGGATTCCTGATAATTTGGATAATTTGTATGCGTGTAAGTGCGGATTGAGCTGTCTCTGGACTAAATCTGGTGTTCTTGCTGACAAACCCGATGCATTGCTTTTTGAGACAACAACTCCTCCGCGGATGGTAAATATTATTGATTTTCTATATGAATTCTTATTTTTCTCTCACTAGCTAGTTCGTAATTTTCAAAATATCACGCCATTGAATATGCTTATCTTGAATCTATTTCACTACACCCGTTGGGAACTACCTTTTGTTCTTATTTTCGATCATGTCAGAATCTTAGGGAAGATGGTAGTTATTGATATTTATACTAGGTATTCTTTTGTTGAGATCATGAAGTTTTAGTCTAAGTGGTAGATTATTCGGAGAATTGGCGTGAGCGTTTTTCTTGGCTCACTTTCTTGTACATTTTCTTTTAAAAAATACATATTTGCTGCTGTATTAGTCCAAAGTTAAAGTAGTTCTTCCAATGAGTAGCTTTAGTTCAAGAGGAATATCCTCTTAACATGGTAGTCCTTCTGCCTGCCTTGCTTCGTTGAGAAGAACTTTGAAAAACTTGGGAGGATCAGGATTACTTCTGAGGTCATGATATGTTGGTTTTTTCTAGTTTTTAATTTGGCAGACTTTTGACTTTTGATGTATTTAATGTCTACCGATTAGGAAGAGCCTGTCTAGATGTGAGTTTATCTACCAACCTCTAAGTTATTATTAGGCTTGCATAAGTTTGAGTTAGTGTTTGGCGGAGGTGAATATCTGTAATTTCAATCTGTGTTGCATAGAAACAAGGCACAGTTTACAAAACACAACACAATTATATTAACACAAACACACTTACAGAAAACACACCACAAATCTATTCAGTTACAGATTTGGAAGAGAACATTCTAACAATTCTTGTCTATAGTTTTTCACACTGTTCTGGTCAGTTTTTCCCTCTTTTTAAACTACCCTTCCACACACAAACACAATAACCGCTCAATAAACTAAATCAAATACCATCCCTACCCCTCATAATATATTTTTTTCCAAATAACTTATCTTTATTTGTGGGACATGCATCAATCTGCAGCCGAATTATCGAGAAGTTGGCCAAATTGCCTATTATTTGTGGGCCGTTTTACAATACATATATCAATTGTTAGCTCGAGTCATAAAAGTTTCGGCCTTGAATGGTATACTCCGCTTTGCGTAGTTTCCTGAGATCAGTCGATGCTAATTTCTAGTTATGTTTGCATGCAAGGATTATCGTTTTTTATTTCAGACTCAATGGATGATATGATTTTCACTTATGAGTGATTTATGTTTTACGGTTTTCTACCGAGGAACATGAGTATGCCGTCAGGGAGCTGTACCTATTTTCTGCTTCTGTCTAGTTCTTAACCGTGGCTCGAAGACGGCCAATCTTGAGTCGTCTTGCTCTATTTGGAGGTGTTTTGCTGTGTTTCATCAAAGAAAATCAGATCTATGTACAATAACTTAGTATTTACGCTCATGATCTGTTGATTTTCTCAGTTAAATTGAGATGGTCTTCCTCATTTTTACTCTGTTAATGTTGTCCAGCGACGTAGCGGAGATCCACTTCGTGTATATATGGATCTCGAGGCAGGCAGGAAGCGATCAGGTTTTGAGGATCTATTCATCAGTTATCATGCAGAGGACAATGTCCAATCGACTTATGCCGGATCGCTCTTTCACAACGGGAGAAATTATCATGTGTCTCAATCTAAGAACAATGTAAATTTTTTCACTCGATTTCATCGTTTTTTCTAAAATAGTCGCTCGTTTAACTCAGTTTTTCCAGAAGGGTCAGACTAACTTTCTCTAAATCTTCGAAATTCTTTAGGGTACGCTTGTATATTGGTCGTCGTCTCGGTGTCTTCCTCAAAGAAACCGACTGGCGGAGAAGCTCTTAAAAATGCTGCCTTCCCATTCTTTTGGCAAGTGTTTGAACAATGTGGGTGGTCTAGACGTGGCGCTTTCCCTCTACCCGGAGTGTGCCAACAACGGCGATTCGGCTCCGAAATGGTGGGACCATTTACATTGTGCCATGTCTCATTACAAGTTCGTTCTGGCCATTGAAAACACGATGACAGAGAGTTACGTGACGGAGAAGCTATTTTACACTCTAGATTCTGGTTCGGTTCCGATATACTTTGGCGCACCGAATGTGGCAGATTTTGTGCCTCCACATTCGATAATTGATGGGACTAAATTCAAGTCGTTGGAGGAACTGGCTTCATACGTAAAGGCCATTGCCAATGATCCCGTGGCATATGCGGAATATCATGCTTGGCGAAGATGTGGTGTGATGGGTGGCTACGGGAAGACCCGTTCGATGAGCCTCGACACGTTGCCATGTCGATTATGTGCGGCTGTTAGTAGGCGAGGCGGTAGAAATAGTTGATCCTTTGATAGTTTTGCTCTCTGTCTCTCCTTCCATCCCTCTCAATTTTGTGCTTGATTTAGGAGTGACTGAGATTTATGGAAGATGCGTATAGAATTATACATTTACAACACAGGCTTACGCAGGATTCCAATCACTCATGGCCGTTGGATTATAATTTATTGTTTTGAAATAATTTCTTGAAAAAATAGCTTTTCCAAAGAAATTTCTATATTTTTATTTTTAATAAATATGAATGAAGTTTTAATTAAGGGAAATTAACAAAATAAATTCTATGGTTGAGGGTAAAAAATTCGGTAAAATTTCAAGAATTTTTGTAAACAAATTCTCAAATTGTGAAAAATAAACGACGCAAAATTTTTCGTCGTTTTTTTCTCCAAAATTACAGAGACAAATTGTGCAATCACTTCAACGTCAAAGTTTGTCTAAATTCATCATAAAATTTTTGTTTCTTCTTACTTTAAAAGTTTTTCCCTCACTGCCGATCTCATGCGTCGACGTCGACCTTCAAAGTCGATGTTAGTCGTAAAAAATGAATGAATTTCACTGTTAAATTCTACATTGCGATTGAAAAAAAAAATCAAATATTCAAGAATTTCGTAGTTTACCACCGAGAAGAACGTTCGTCGGAGACCTCCACCCTCCTCTGTGTTGTCGGCCCACTAAAGAAAAAACATGGTCAATTCAGATTTAAGCGAGAGACATCGTCGTCTTTGTTCATTTTAAGTGAGGGACGTCTCTTGTAGATCCCTCCTCTACCTATAAAAGATGTCCCTCAACCATTGAGAGACGTCCCTTATAGGTTGAGAGTCATCCTCTATAAAATCTCTCAATCTATTAGGGATGTCTTTCTTTCCCACAACCTATAAGGGACGTCTATCAACCTATGAGGGACGTCCCTCACTTAAAATGGATAAAGACGACGACGTCTCTCGCTTAAAACTAGATCGACCCTGTTTTCTCTCCAGTGGATCGACAACACAGAGGACAGTGGAGGTCTCCGACGAACGTCCTTCATCGTGGTAAACTTTGAAATTCTTGAATATTCGATTTTTTTTTTCAATCGCAATGTAGAATTTAACAGTGAAATTCATTTTTTTGGAGGACTAACATCGATTTTGAAGGTCAACGTCGACGAACAAGATCGCCAGTGAGGGAAAAACTTTTCAAGTAAGAAAAAACGAAAATTTTAAATGGATTTGGACAATCTTTGACGTTAGAGTGGTTGCATTATTTGTCTCTACAATTTTGAAAGGAAAAATGAAGGAAATGTTTGCGTCGTTTATTTTTTATAGTTTAAAGTTTTAATTGTTAACAAAAATTCTTGAAGGGTACAGTATTTCTTATCCTCAATTATAAAATTTGTTTTGTTAATTTTTTTAATTAATTTAATAAATTATAAATAATTAAAATAAATTATTAATTACTCCAATAATATTGAATAAATATATTATTCAAAATTAAAATGGGGATCCTAAATTAGGAAGTGAAGGAGGAGAAGAATGGGAAGGGGCCGAAGCCTGCCATGGGAGTATCCTTTGCCTTCAAAACGGTTCTAAAGCTTCAACCTTTCTTTCGCCCGCGCCTCTGCAACAGCTTCTCACGCAAGTTTCCGACTTTTTTCGAGGCACCCAAAACCGTAGCTGGGGCCAGAAGCTCGGGGATTTTGCGTTGTAGAACAATGGCGGTTTCTCAGCTTCCGGTCGTCCAAGTGAAAGAGAATATCGAACTGACTGAAATCGAGGGGAAGATTTTCGACAGACTTCTTGCCACTCTTCGTCACTTTGGCCTCCCTTATGAGCTCCGAGTGGCCGGCGGTTGGGTTCGCGACAAGGTTTTTTCTTTCAACTATATTTGCTCTCATGTTTTTCTGCATGTATCCGTCCAGTGATCGATTGCTTGTTGTTGAGGAATTTGTCTAAGAAAACTATGATTTGGTACTTTATTTAGCTGTTATCAGCTCATTGCTGGTTTTGCAGCTTCTTGGAAAAGATTGCTATGATATTGATATTGCTCTAGACAATATGTTGGGCAGCGAATTCGTTGAAAAGGTCAGGGAATTCTTGTTGTCCGTGGGAGAAGAGGCTCAAGGGATCGCAATTATTCCCAGGTTTTAGTTCTTAGTTCCATTCACATTTACTTATATTTTTAACTTTTTGTTCCCACAAAGGTCCAATTTTGGGCTCGCTCGAATCATGATTTCTTTTTCCTTCTTGGTTTGCTTGGTTTTGTACATCCACTCATTACCTGCCAACTGGGTTAAGAGCTTTTAGAGAGACGAAGGCAGAGGATAAATGAATTGATTGTATTTTCCTGGCAGTTCCATGGGGATGAAATGGATAGATATATTTTGCTTAACTTTGATGTGAAATAATCATATTCATCTGAAAGCAGGAAAACTGTAGTTTACTCAAAAGTTATTGAGTTGTTATAAAATTAAGTATCTTATTGGATTGCAATTCGAGCCATATCAACCGAGAATATATGAGAAATTTGTATGTCAATTAAATCAAGGACTTTCTCTTCACTCTATCTTATTTATTTGATGAAAAAAAATGATATTAATGGGAATATGACTGCTTTTTGATTCTGGTTTCATGTTCTTATAACCTTGATCTTAAAAATGTTTTACTTTGATCTTAAAAATGTTTCTGCTTTTTTGCATTTTTGTCTTTCAGTAATCCTGAGCAGTCAAAACATTTAGAGACAGCAAGGATGCGCATTTTTGATGTATGGATTGATTTTGTGAACTTGCGGAGCGAAGAGTACAGTAATAATAGCCGTATTCCAACTAAAGTATGTTGTTATTTTCTTGTTGATTAATTTTTTCTTACCTAAGCAATACATGCTGTCCTATTCTATCTGAATTTATATGATTTTTTCATGTTTATGTGTGGATGGTATTTAATAATTTAGAAATTTATCTGCTTAACACTGTTCTTCAGATTACTTTGTCGTGGTGGACAAGAATGTAGTCACGTACTTGCAAATCCGGTTTTTTCCGCTCATGATTTTGCTTTCTTGATTGTTTAATTTTTGACGACTAGGAAAAGGAAAACTTTTACAGCTTCAATCTTTTTACTTATACTTTGATAAAACAGAAAATTTATACCAGAAAAGAGAAGACTTAGGTACCCATTCTCGAAGAAATTTTCTGCTTGAAATTTTGAGATATGTCGATAACCAAGCCTGAGCACTTTTCTTCAATGTGCGTAGTGTGATTTGCTTCTTCTTGCAGCAAAAATTTGGGACGGCCAAAGAGGATGCCTATAGAAGGGATTTAACAATCAACAGGTATCTTTCTTTGACAAGCTCCCCGAAGTATTTTTGGGAGTAATCAGATATATATTTTATGGTGATATTTTTGTGTAGGCTTCATTTTTAACTAAATCCTATGTTCTTGACATCCCTTTTCAAGACATTTATGCATCATTAAATTATGTTGCTAATGGCGGGGCTGTGTATTTTGTCAGCTTGTTCTACAATATTAATACCGGCTTAGTTGAAGACTTCACTGAAAGAGGTTTGTAGGATTTATTGGTCAAGTTTATATGTGAAATGAGAAGGACAGATATTAGAACTACGGATCTAGGATGTTCTCTCCCGCAATCGCTTTAATTTTCCCATCTGTTTTGTTTTTCGGTGCAGGAATTTCAGATCTGAAATTCGGTAAAATTGTAACTCCGTTACCTCCAAAAGAAACGTTTTTAGATGATCCACTCCGAGTTCTTCGAGCCATCCGCTTTGGTAACTATGCTCATAATTTCTTAATTATTTTGTATTAGTCCTTAGATATACAAACTAAAAGGACAATATGGAGGAGATTTTTTTATTTTTCTTTTATTTTTTATAAGAAACGATTATTGTATTAAAAACAAAAAAAATCAACAAATCGAGGAGAGAGAGCTCACAGAGGAGAATTTCATCTCATTTCCTTAGTGTTCTTATCAACCCAGGTTCTTCGGCTGTCAGATTTCTTTTTCCAATTGAAATTCTATTACATTGGTTTTATCCCGTCAATTTTATCTAGTTCTAGATGCTAAAGTGTCCCCTTTAATTTTTTTATTGGTGAAGTTTTCAATTTGTTTAGAGGTTTATTTGATTTTATTTATGTTCTATCAAAACAATGTTTAAAGTTTATGGCTTACGGCAACGTTGTTTTTGTGAACCCCAACCAATTGTCGCAGTCTTTAGGTAACTGCTGCAATTGACTTCTGTAATCGACCTAAGTTGGAAGAGTGACTATTAACATATTTGAGTACATAAAGTCCTAAGCACTAGTCAGGCCTTACATTAAATAAATCTGTAGTTTTTCGTGTAATAGAAATTAAGCCAAACAATTGGTTATTGTTGTTGGGCATAGTATAACCTTTTCAATCTACCCTCTATGTTTACCTTCTAAAGTGACACTTATGTATCACTTATTAATTAGTATAATAATTAAAATAAATTATAAATATTTAAAATAAAATTCTAATTGCATTAATTAACACGCATTATGTCAACATATAAGATTCGAGTGTACAATTACAGGATAAACCTAATATTATTTTTTCTTTTTAATTACTATTGATGCGTTATGTCATATTTGGCTCATTAGTGGTTTCTTAAGGTGCGAGATTCGGATTTACACTAGATGAAGGATTAAAAGAAGCTGCTTCATGCGATGACGTAAAAAATGCCCTCACTGAAAAAATTAGCAGAGAGCGAATTGGAACCGAAGTATATTTCTTATTTTGTACATCGTATTTAAATATTGTTCTACAAATTTTTTTTTGGTTGGGAAAAATTTAGCAATTCTATACAAAATTTGTTGGCATATTTAAATATTTGTATATTGTTTGCAGATTAATCTTATGATAGCTGGGAACCAACCAGTTGATGCGATGAGACACGTCGATCATTTGACGTTATTTTGGGTCATTTTCGGCGTACCTCCTAATATTGAGCCTGCAGTATTAGAGAGATGTGATGGGTAAATTTATATTTCTTTTAGTTGTAATGTAGTGTGCTCCGAATCCGATAATCTTTTCTATAACAATAATAACACCATCAATCTTAAATTAGGCTTTGCGTTGCTTGCTTGGATGCTGCGTGGAAGCTCATTCCATTAATCGGAATATCTATCTTCGATGTAAGTGTCGTGTTCAAGGATTATCATTCTGCTTTTACCAAATCCTCTTTAACACCACCTCTGGTGTTGAAGTATAGGAAATATTTTGTTTGTTTTATTCACGAGTAGAAAATGTTTTGCGTTTTTCCGTGTTGAATGATTTGCAGAACGAACAGAGAAGGCTCTGTTTATATTCGGCTTTATTTCTCCCATTCAGAAAGACCAGTTATAAAGATCACAAATCCAAAAAGGTACTCTTCCTTTTTGCATCATGTGTTTGCAGGCTCCAAGTTTACCTTCTTATCTACAGGACCTGTGTATCAAAATCATAAATCCAAAGCTTTAAGTACTGCTGCAAACTCAAATCCTAGAACTTTGAGAGCAATGTCTCATTGAGTTAAAGATTAATTGAGTATTTGAAGTTGATTGTTCTAGGGTTAGACTCGAAATTGTCTAAACCGAGATGTGAAACTGATTGCAATGAAATATATGATTTACGCTGCAGATATCCGTCGTATACTACATTTTCAAGAATTCCCTCAAGCTGAAAGTCAGCGATGCGGAAACTGTCAGTTTATTTCTTCATTTTGGATGAATTTATGACTTACCCTTTTAGTTTTTTACCACAAGTCAATGGTTTAAGTTTTTCGAGATAGGTTGTTAATGTACACCGGGCATTGGAGAAGTTCTTGTCTTTGATTCCTCGTCTTACATCTAACGAAGAAAATCAACTTACCGAAGATGACACGGAGAAAGAATATGTAGATATCCCTCTCTCCTCGAGGCTTCGAGTATCGACTGGTATGAAGTATATTTTTTTAGTATAATTTTCTCTAGCCGGGGAAAAATTGTTTTAAATTAAGTGTTTTTTTCTCTTTTTATCGAGAAGAGTTTTCTTCTTCTCTTTGACTGTATATTCATTCTTTCAATATACTTCTGTCTCTTATGAAAAAAATTAAAGTAATAGTCCCTTGAGGCTCAGCATCTAATGTTTATGGGTTTGAAGGGAAGTGCAAATCCTCTTCCTGACAGATGTCTCCCATTCAGGATTCCTTTTGCGTGAAATCAAGGACTTTTGGCGAGTGGCCTTGTGCATTTCTACGTTGTTATATCCCGCCAACATCGATCACACTGAAGACTTCTCAAATGGGCGCTTTGAATTGGAGTGGCGAAGTCGTTTATTTTGTAGTGTTGAGAACGCAATTATGAAATTAGGTAAGGGGTAATTGCTCTCATCAAAATATTTTGCTTCATGAATCGTTTTTCCCTTCTAAAGTATTTCGATTTCATGTGTTTTGTCGAAGGCTATTTGTCTGTTGTTTCTTGTCGTCGAAGATAACAACATTGCAATGTAGTCAAATAGTAAAAAAAATTGCCAAAATGCATAATCTCAATATTGGCTTATGATTCTTAGACTTTTTTTTCCCGGTTAAAAATCTCAATAGGAAAACGTTGAATGTGAAATGCTAATTAAAGAGATTATTTGTCATTCTTGGAATATCTGAGGTATATGGTTCTCCGTTTTGCCTTCATCGGTTCATCGGTGGGTGTTGGAAATGCAGGTCTTGATAAAATTTGGGAAGTGAAACCTGTGATAGATGGGAGGGAGATAATGAATATTTTACAGCTTAAATGTGGAGGACCAGTTGTTAATGAATGGGTAAGCCATGGAAGAGTGATTTGAGCTCAGAGCCCAAAAAACAATATTTGATGGGCGAGTTGAATTGCTAATGTGTGATCTCTTCAAAAATTAATCTTTTTTGGCAGAAACAAAAGGTGATGGCGTGGCAGCTTGCGCATCCTTCAGGAACTGCAGAAGAATGCGTTGATTGGATGAAGCAAACCAACTCAAAACGCCTAAAAATGGAGTGCAGCTAACTCAATGACAACTGCTTTCTCTTCCCGACCTTGAAGCAATGCCCTGACAGTGCTGGATTCTGAAGAAGCTCAGAATCTGCAGTTGATAATTATGGGGTAAATCCTCAGCTAAAGCTAACTCATTTTCTAGCTACAGTTTATCCTTTTACTTCTCTCTCTCTTTCTTGCATATACACTCGAATGCGGAACTGATGTATAACTGGAGGGGATATTTTACACACAAAATATAAGTCTATTTGGATCAGGTCGGAAAATTCGAAACAGAAATTATTGTATAAAAGAGATTGGGTGTACAGTGATCATGGAGGAATCCCGTGATCGATTAGGTGGAAGAATCCCATTCCCCACTCACTGCCCGCCTTTGATATCTCATCAACCTCGCCATCATGCGGCTGAGAAAGAGAGATAACCGGCGCTCTTACATTCTCCGGCTGCTCGTGTGGTGGCCAGATAAGCTGGGCTGGGAGCTGCTTCAGCACCCCATCAAATGCCATGACCTGAACCCCCTGCATCACACTCTTCTCAGCCACTGATGGAATGTGCAAGAAAGTATTCCATTTAAGCTTATAAATAGACCTTCACACTGCCACAACTGTCCTTGAATCGTAGGCAAGTAGTTTTTAATTCCACAGTTAAATGCAAAATATAACATGAATAATATATAATTTAAAAATTTTTAATAATTAAGTATAAAGATCAAATTATAACATGAATAAAATAATTAAAAACTAAATAAAATCCATGAAAAAATTGTTAAAATTTGACTTCAAATACATAAAAAATAATTTTAATATTTTCTTATAAAAATTATTTTATTATAATATATTACAAATAAAGATAGATTATTATAACGTCTTCAGTGCTCCCAATACAATATTGTCTGCTTTGGACAGAAACTCATATGATTTTTTCTTTGAGTTAGCTCAAGACGTGTTGTACTAGGTAAAGAGGAGAACTCTACTTATAAATCATGCATTTTTCACTCTCATAAGCGATATGGAATTGTGCACCCGGGTCAGATCTACAACTGAATCATTACTTTAAATTTATACTTTAATATGTCATTTATTTATTGATAAATAAATTGTAGTAAATTATCAAATTAAACATTGCTTATAAAATAAAAAATTAAAATATAAATATAATATTATTCTTATTTAGTTTTTAATTTTTAAATAGATAGATAATAATATTTATTTTATTTTTCCTTATAAATGTAAAATTACACTAACAAAATGACGTAGATAATAGATATGATCTGTCGTGGTCTAAAGCTTCCTCTTTGAAATCGAACAGAGAGAGGAGAGAGAGAGGGAGAGATGCAGAGGGCGGGGGTGGTGGTTGTAGTAGTAGTTGTGGTTCTGTCAATCTTAGAATTGACCACACGTTCTTCTTCTTCGTCCTTGGATGGGGAACGGATTTTCACGGCGAACGGGAAGGTGTTGGAGCTTGATGATTCCAATTTTGATTCCGCTATTTCATCTTTTGATTTCATCTTGGTCGACTTCTATGCTCCCTGGTGTGGCCACTGCAAGCGTCTTTCTCCGCAGGTTCCTCTCTCTCTCTCTCTCATCATATCGTGTTTTTCCTGGTATTGGTAGTCTATCATCCTCGGAGTTCGTTCTCTTCATCCGTCAAATTCGATTTTATTTGTGATTGCTTGAACTATTTTTCATGGGAGTATCAGTCATGGAACAATGAGGGGAAGCGAATATGTTGGATGAAAAATGAGTGTTCTTTGAAGTTACGGAAATTAGGATCGGATTGTGCAGAATGTATAGCGTGGTTCTGATATTTTACATGTTTGAGAATCTGCATTGATCGTTTTGATGAATAAGCATAGTTACTTTTTAATACTTTTAATGGCTAATCTAAACTAGTTTTTCTTTGATTACATTAATAATATTCATATCCGGGGAATGATTATTTTCTTATTAGATCTCCATCCAAAGGATTATGGATTTCACTTGAAAATTGAGAATCTAAGAGTAAACTTTTGCCGTGATGACTTGGGTTCAGTCAAGGAGTGGGGGAGAGGCGGCTGATTCAAAAGAGTTATAGATGTCTTTTTGTTTCTTGAAAAAATTTCAGTTTTTGTAAATAAAGATTACATGCTTAAGACTTTACGAGTGAAAGGTTTTTGTTTTTGTTTATTTTGCCTTTTGGGACTTCAATATGTTCTAAAAGTTGCCAAGTTTCCTGAATAACTTTTCGTTTGTAACATTCATGTTATTTGGCTACTGTTTCTTTATTTGGTATCAAAATGGGATCCGGGCACAACGAAGGCAATTTCATATACTTTGTTGGCTGAACAACTTGGTCTGGTGCATCAAATGTTTACTCTTATGAGAGATTTATGTTTGAAATCCCAACTTTTGTTTGGTAAGAACTTTGCATTTAAAACGAAAAGTTATAAGTCATCAGGGGGAGAGAAACTCTGTTCAAGAAATAGAATGAACAACAATTTTCTTTCAGTTGGAAAGAACCATATTAAAAGGGTACCTATTTGAAGTCCAAATTTATTGACTATTTCATGCACTAATTTCAACCAACCATGATGATCTAGATTTACATCCTGCATTTGGCATGTTTTCTGGCTCATTACAACGCCAAATAGCCATTTATAAAATCCTTCCATAACTAAAGCTTGTGGTAAATTTGAGAAGATTGATATCTTCATATCTTGTCTCGCAGTTAGATGCTGCTGCTCCGTTGCTCGCCGGCTTGAAGGAACCCATAGTGATTGCAAAAGTAAATGCAGACAAGTTTAAGGGTCTTGGAAAGACATATGACGTTGAGTATGTTCCGGACTTTTATTTTTAGTGGCTCAGTTTGTTCTATTTTGTGCAAAATATTCCCCCTAGAACGGAATCAGGTTTTTTTGCAGATGGTTGGAATGTAATTAGGCATTGCTTCTGCTTATCTTTGCTGCCAATGAACATTTTGTTGACATTTTTTTTCTGTTATTCTTTACAGAGTTTATTTATCTAAGTATCACACCATTTGCTAAATCCTAGTAAATCGCCCTTAGTACCAGTGTTTTATTTGAAAGCTTTTGTCTGATACAGTGCATATCCTACTTTGAAGATCTTTGTGCATGGAGTCCCTAATGACTATCATGGGCCAAGAAAACCAGATTTACTTGTGAGATACCTGAAGAAATTTGTTGCTCCTGATGTTTCCATTCTTGATTCATACTCTGCTATCAAGGACTTTATCGAAACATCTGGCACTTTTTTTCCCACCTTCATCGGTTTTGGCTTGAGTGAGTCGATTATCTCAGAGTTAGCCATCAAATACAAGAAAAAGGCATGGTTTTCTGTGGCTAAAGATTTCTCCGAGGATGTTATGATCTCGTACAATTTTGTAAAAGTTCCTGCATTAGTAGCTATTCATCCTGCCTACGACAATGAGCAGAACATTTTTTATGGTCCCTTTGAAGGTTAGTATGTACCAAAATATCTAATCTAATTTTCTACTTCCATTAATTTTATCTTCTATCAGGACTTCCTTTTCCTCGGTCTACTGAAGCATTAGTTTTACACCCTTTTCGTTTTAGTGCTGAAATATTATTGCTTTTGAGCCCCACTCTATAATCCAGTTTGAGTTTCAAACCATCTATTGACTTTGTTCTTTAGAATTTGGGTATACCCTTAGCTAAATGCTTTTTGGTACGATTAATAGGACATTTACACTATAATTTTACGCTCTAATTTCACGTCAAGACGTGATACTTATATATCATTCATTCATTAATTGTTATAATCTATTATTTTAATTGTTTATATTATACCAAATAATTTTACCACTAAATGAATGACACGTAGGCGACATTTGATGACGTAAGATTAGAGTGTAAGCCGTTTATTAAATTCTCATAGCATTTTGAAGGAGATTTGCAGCTCTATTTGTGTAATTATCTTTTTCATGCTGATATTGAATTAAGTTCCTTGAGTATTTAATCTCATTTCACCATCTCCTGGTATTTTTTAGATAATTTATGCTTTTTCCACATTTACAGATCGATTCTTGGAAGAGTTTATCAAACAAAGTTTTCTCCCTCTTGTTGTACCAATAAATCAAGACACTCTAAAGCTATTGAAAGATGAACAAAGGAAAATTGTTCTTGCGCTTGTAGAAGACGAGGACGAAGATAAGACAAAAAATCTGGTTAAGCTACTAAAGGCTGGTGCATCTGATAATCGTGACTTGATATTTGGGTACGTCGGGATCAAGCAGTGGGCAGAGTTTGCTGAAACATTCGTTGCTGATAAGAAGACAGCACTACCAAAATTGGTTGTTTGGGATGGCAACGAGGAATATTTATCGGTAAGTCGTTAGAACAAAAAAACTATTATTCTGTGTCTTTTTCTCAATTTATCCATTTGCTCTGCCTGCTCATGCAAGGATTTGTGATAAATTACCAATAATTCTAAAAATAAATTTGAACTTGTAGGTTACAAATAATTTAATAATTTATATATTTTTTAATATTTCCCATCACATGTGGATCAATAATTCTAAAAACTTAAATTTGTAGAACCATAAATAATTTAATTATTTATACATTTTTTATCATTTTGTTGAGTACAAATGACATGAGTGGTAGGACTTTTCCATATTCATTAATGTCGATTATTTATGCTAATTCATGCGACAGGTTATTGGCTGCGAAACCATTAGAGAGGATGACGCGACCCAGGTCTCGAAGTTCCTCGAAGGATACAGGGAAGGAAGAATTGTAGAAAATAGAATTGCTGGTCCATCATATCTCGGCTACATCATTGGGATTGGGGCTGTGTATATTATTGTCTTAATTTTTGGAATTTTGATGGTAGCAAGGATGATCAATCGTCGGGATGAGCCTCAAGTAGGTACAGAACCTGTTGATCCTGCCAGTGGTTCTCTTTCTGAGGTTAGGAACAGCGATTACAATAGAACTGGAGAGAAGGAAGATTAAATCTAGATATGTATTTTTCTAATTATTTCTGATTAACCGATGGATGGACGAGAGCTGTAGGCAGAGATGGATAAAACATGTGCATAGAATGACTCATATTGTGCTAATAATATGATGTCTTATTCCTTTCAGAATGTCTCTTAAACACTGCAAACATGGTATTATTTTATAGACAAAAATTGTTTGCTGTTCAAAGTTTTTAAGAACTTCAGTGAATGGCCAAACATGATAAAAGTTTCTCTCTTTTTTTAATTCGGTTTGTTTAGGCACAGCCTAGAGAGAGAGAGAGAGAGGTCAAAAAGAATACTCCATTGACACACTAAAAGCACAAACTTGGAAAGCTCTACACAGGCCAAAAGGCTCAACAGGTTAGCTGTCAAACTACATTTCATTGTTATGTACCCTCTTATCATTCCTAAGAAAAAAAGTAGCACAACTATAAACTGATGATGCAAATATAAACTATCCAATTTACAGCTCTAGTGACATTTAGAACTTGAAACGTACCTTGATCAAGCAAGTAAATCTGGTATCCAAATCAAGATGTCCGAGACTGATCATAAATCTGTGGCGGCTATGGATTAAGATGACAGCCAGTGGCCTCTATTTTCTGCCCCTTTCCTTCCAAAGTAAGCTCGTACATAAATTACATGATATGCTTTCATCAAATGTATCAGCATTCTGGGAGGGACTGCGCTGAAGAAAAAGGAGAAAAACTTGCAGCTGACTCACTTAATCGCAATGGGTTGTGCTGGTGACTAGGAGAACCAATGAAGCTTGACGAGGCATTGCTTGGGCTATTGATATTTTGAGACTGGAATCTGGAATGAAGAGGTGATATAGACGGGTAGCCAGAAGAGTAAGGAGAAACCAAATTAGAAGCATAAGTTCTATGGGAAGATGCATTCCTCGGGCCTATCGAGCTTCGGTTCACACTTGAAGAGGTGAGAGAATTCTGTGTGTAAGGAGTATTAGAGAGAGAGTGATTTTGGGAAACAAAAATGGAATGTGGCATGGCTGGAAATATTTGTACGGCAGAGGATGGTAATGAAGATCTTACAGAAGACAACACTGAGGAGGAACCTAATGAGCCCGAGCTGTATAATAGCAATGGTGTGGATTCTGAAGCTGGAGGATTACCTGTGCAGGTTCTTGCATCACGCTTGCAAACAGGACAAAAAGTTCTCCAAGTAGTAAGCCAAGAATCAACACAACAAGCATGGAACTCTGCAAAAGAAGGAATATACGTTACGTCTGGCTGGGCAGAGCAAATCTAATCCTACACGTGCTTTAATCTAACACTAAAATGTAGTTTTGCTGAGTAAGCATTGGATTCTAATCTTGCAATATAATGCGTTTCAAACTATCAATTTAACCAAAGAAGGACGAAGCAACCACCCTATCCATGTATTCAAGATACGGCTGTAAAAGATACGGCTGTAACATAAGATAGAGTTAGCAAATCTTGAGTTGAATACAATGATGTAGGTGTGTGTGTGTGTAAAACATAAAATGACTAATATGGTTTGTCTTTTTTGGCATAATATGCACATATCATTCTCATTTCAATGACTCGTCCACAAAATCCCAAGTCTTCCCATCACAATCTCAAAGTTCTCCATCGTCCATTGTTCTCTCCCAGCAGAAGCCCATCTCTCCTTTTCTTTTCTAGCATGATTTGCAAATTTAGGTCAGTCACTGAAACTGATATTTTCTGCATGTACTACCTTATTAGGTTGGTTTTTTGTTCTGAAAATAAAACTGATCTCTAGTAGAGTAACTTGAGTGTAATGTAAGAGTTCCATAACGGCAAACTTTTTGGCCAGGTCTATTAGTGACAGAATATTAATGAGAATACAGAATTAATTAATTCACAAGCACTGATTCAGTCACCCACCATACAAATGTTTTGACATTTTTGTATGTGTGACTCTGACTTTCTGAAACTCTTACTACTTTGTCGAGCAAATGCATCCCACAATCAGGGACATATATTTTCATGATGAAAGTTTTTCATACTACTCTATTGACATATTCTTTAGCTTTAAATAGAGTATCCTGAGGTTTTGGCTTTTCGACTAAGAAGCAAGCAACGATCAATCATAGATCTTAGCTTACAGAGCATGCATAGCAAATTCTCGAACGATAATCTTAAAACTAAAATAATTATGCAGTTAATAGTGGGCACTTTATAATTTAATAGAAATTTTGCGACTCTTCAAATTCTTGCGTGACTTTAATCTCAAATAGAAAGATATGTATGGTAAGATAAACTTACTGTGACAACATGGCAAAATCCTGAGCTTCTCACCAGCAGTATAATCCTCAAGGCATATGGCACAAGTTGTTGAAGTACATCTATCATCTAAAACAGATGTAAATATTAAACTTGGCATTGCTTTTACCAAATGACTGCTCATTCCATGAAATTGATGAACATGTGTAGCACGAGGCTCTTCTTGTCTCAAACGATGCCGACGTACGAAGAAACATATAGCCAATATTGCAGACATTGCAAGTAGAGAAATAAAAGCCATTGCCATGATTGACCAAGCTGAGCTTTCAAAGCTTGAGGTTATCCATAAATCCATGTTGTTTGAAAAATAGGCATACTTTTTCAAAATCTCACCAGATGATTTTGAAACAAAAACAGCATGTATCCTAATACCAGCAGAATTCCCTGCCACTGCAACTTTAGCATGATTAGCAGAGATTTTTTTCCTAATAAGAAATGAATGCAAAAAGAAATAACAATAAGATGATTCTATTACTATGGAGGTAATGCCGGATAATCCTTTTTTTGCCATTAATAATGTAGCGATCCAAAGAAATACTACTTTCATTTAAACAAAACAATTCAGGTAGGGACTTGAAGAGCTTCAAGTTTGATTCTAGTCTCTCGCTCCTCTCTCTTGGTACGTTCAAGAGTGTCTCATTTTACAGGTCATAAAAAACTTTTTTAATTTACCCTTCAATAAAAACACAATGGTATGTGAAAAACTGAATCGAAAAAGGTTGCTATTTGCCTGACAACCCTTCCAATATCAATAGATAAAATACAATTTTACAAGAAAATACTCCTCGATTGTTGAAAGTGGTAAAAAAATTTTAATGGCAACAACTTCATGCAAAATGTTTGATTCTACAATTTTCCAGAATTCCAATATTTTGCACCAAGAAAAAATTATAAAAAGAAACAGGAACATAAGAATGGATTACCCGGCAATTTACTTATTGACTAGTGTGTGTTAAACTAAACTTTGAAATGGCCTAGTTTAGATAAGGAAAAGGTAATTACTTGAAACTAGAACTCCCCCTTCTTCATTATCATAAATAATTGCAGCTTTAAACCCAACCTTCTGCGCTCTTCTAACTTTATCCTCAAAGCTACACCCTCCCCTAATGATTAGAACAAAAGGAGAACTAGTATTCACATCATTCGTCAGCAAAGAACATGCATCAAGAGGCTCAGCCAAGTACAACAGACCACACTCTCCTGAACCTTTGACTGCTGGAGCTGGGTTCAAAAATCGCATCAGAGTAAGGAATCACATTATAAAGACAATAAGAATCACATAAATAACCACCTCTTCATGAGAGCATCAGCCACAGACATGACATAAATATAACAATCTGTATCTAAAGGGGTTGCCATTGTCATTGAAAACAACAATACCATAAAATTGAGGCGTGTAACTTAGTCTAAAAGACATCAAACTAAGACATATACAAACATATTACCCTAAAACAACGAGATTCCAAACTCTAATCATTGGCATCTAAACCCGATATTTTGCGACTGTGTTAGCATCTTTTGGCAAACACAAAATAATGAAAGTTAAAAGCAATTTAGTGCAAGTAAAATACTTCTTATAAACGAACTCAGTGAGAAAATTGACAAATTTATGGTCGTGAAACTTAATTTTAAAAACATATTGGAAGGAAAAGAAAAAAAAAATCTAACGTCGGAAATTTCCGAAGAAAATTTAAGAACGAACCGAAATTAGCCTCAACGCCGTCGAAAGAGAGAGTAACATTGTTCCCAATCAACACAACATTAGCTGCAGTCCTACAGCATCCGGCCAAAAGACAGAGCAGAAGAAAATCGGGAAAGCGATTCATATTTCTAACTCAGATGATCAATTACAAACGGAAGAGGGATAAAGAGATACACACAAATTGAACGATTAGGGTTTGGTAATCATTCACTGTTATGGAAACGTCAGCTTCCATCTCAGATAAGGAACATCACAATTCATCTAAAAGCAGCAGACAGATTTCCTTTTCCCGGGGATCCCGTTTGGACCCCGGGAAAATTATAAGGAATTAATTAAGAAAATAAAATACGTTGAATTTATATTATTATTATAAATAAAAATAATAATATTGGGCCGAATCTTCTTCGAGGCCCAAAAGCCTCATGGCCCATGATTGCAAGCCCATTAGGCCATTTAACTCCCAAAAGACTCTACTTAACATTACCTTATTTTAATTTCAAGTTTTAGGTATTCTATTATAAAATATTAATTTTTTTTAATTTTAGTAGTTAATTAGCCTAATTATCAATATTAACATTGAAATATACTGTCTTTTTAATTGACAACTTTTATTTTTGTTTTCTAATACTTCAGTGTTTGAAGAGTTAGTAACAGACATCTTCATTATTAAAAGATTTGTTAAATGACAGATATTAACTGCAAAAATTTACTTTTTCGCTGCTAAAAATACTTTTTTCGCTGTAAAAAATACTTTTTTTGTAGCAGATATTTGCTTTCTGTAGCAAAAAAATACTATTTCTGTAGTAGAAACAGATATTTGTCTTCTACTACATAAAATATTTTTTTCGTAGATAATATCTTCTAGTTAATTGACCTTTTAACAGTGACAGTGTCCATTACTAACGTCTCAAGTATTAAAATATTAAATAATAAAAATAAAAATTCAAAATATCAATTAAAATAATATAATAATATTGAAAATTACCTACTGTTTTTTAAAAATGTTAATTTAAGTTATTGAAGATGACATGATTATGTCTTTGCTTGCAACCCACATTACAATTATGTGGTGCGTCACCAAAATTGACCTAATTTTATATTTATGTGTGTAATAATTACTATTTATTGCAAACCAGATATTTCGTGATCCCATCTATGGAAAGCACTATCTATAAAACTATATAATATATTCTCAAATGTGACACTATTTTACTATTTTTTTAATTAATTAAGCCCGGATAATAAAATGTTCAAGAAAATAAGAATTTGTTGTACATTGCAGAACTTCATCATTAAAAATTTAATAAAAAATATTGATATGGTACGCGAGATCTATCATTGCAACCTGCAAGAAATTCTGTCACATCTTATGTGCCCAAATGCTGGCCTAACATTTAAAGATCTCTAGTGTCAAACTGAAATTATTGAGTTTAATTAATAATGTAGGTGGCATTAATTTTCCACGTGTAGCCTATATATAAATACATGAATAATTTATAATATAAATAAAATAGTATTTAATTAATTTTGGTAAACTAGATCCATTTAAACTTATTTATATTAGTGGAGGGTGTTCAATATTAAATACTAGTTAAATTAATTAATTAAAAATTAGCAAGTTTTAGTACCTGTGGATTATAATTAAATAGCTAACTTAGTTTTCAAGCGTACAATACTGCTTATCTTTAATTTAATCACATGGATTGATCTCAATAATTTTGAAATAAAAATATGTACATATTAATAATTATCTTAATTACATAATTTTAAAATAAAAATAAATGGCCTCTTGTCAATGTCATTTGATTTATGATATTTTAAACAATAATAATAAAAATTAGGAAAATTAACAAAATAACTCCTAGACTATAAGTTTAATGACATATCAACCATTAAATAATTTTTATCAAAAAATAAAATATTTAACTATGAAAATTGAACGCTGCAAACATTATCATTAACTTGTCTAAAGAAACGTTAAAAATGAGAAAATTTTTCAAAATGAAAAATTTTCAGTTAACTATTTGTTAAAAAATCAATGTATTCCAGCTAAAAATGTTTTTGATTCACTGAGAAAGCTCTCTAGAAAATATATTTTAGAAACGTTAAGCTATTCGAAATCGATTTTGGTATCAAAATGGAAGATTTTTTATTAACTATATGTCGAAAAATCAATGTACTTCAAGCTAGATATGTTTCCGTTCCACCTATGAAATTCACCGGAACATTCGTTGTTTGTCACACTGAATAAAGACAAAGAGTTCAACAAATTGAGCGCAAAAAGTAATTTCCCATAGGGAAAGAATAACTTCTGTTTAGGAAAGTAATCTTTCCGTTGCATAAAGTCATATTTCCTTTGCGAAAAATTTTATTATTCTATTCCAATAATTCATTTTCTGCAGCAGATATTTCTTTAAAGAAAAGTAATTTTTTTTTAGTCTTATTCTAATGACTTGTTTTTCGTCGCAGAAAGACAACGTTCTACAGTAAAAATAAAATATTTTTTAATAAAAAACATGACATCGTTGTGTACGTCATTCATGTATCATAGTTAAATATTTTATTTATTACAAAAAATTATTTTTTGGTTAACTTGTTATTGTTTTTATAATTTAATTATTTTTTGGTTAATTTCTTGTAGATTAAAAATCATTTTTTGTTTTTTTTATCGTTTAGTGAGTACACTTTTTTATCATTGTTTTTGAAAAATGAAAACTATTATTGTGAAATGGGATGGTGGATATACCATTGTGAAAAGCTGGACTCCACATTATTTAATGAAGCTAATTAATAATAATTATACTAATTCTAAGTCCAACTAATATTATTATTTATTGGGTTTTTTTTAATGTGAAAACTCTAATATCAAATTTTGGTAATTATTTAAAAAATAATAAATACATAATCTACAATATTAATAGACATCTTTCAATGTCATCCACGAGTGTTTGTTCCCATATGTGCTCATCTTAATTTTAACTTATTATATCACAAATGTCACGCACATAATCACTTTTCCATTACTATCCATAAAATGTACATCTTATTATATATATAATTCTTATTTCATCGATAAAGTGATCTTAGCAATAAGCAATCTCACTAATTTAATGAAACAACAATCATTGTAACGTTCTCAGTTCTTCCAGTACAATATTATCTATATTGGGTCGAAACCTGCATAATTTTGTTATTGGAGTAAGTCCAAAATACGTTGTACTAAGTATAAATAAAAATTTTACTTATAAAACATGTGTTTTCTACTTTTTCAAGTGATATGAGATTGTACACATCCACTGACATGAGCTGGACTCTCACATGTGTCATCATTGTTTTCACAAGGTGGGTTGTCACAGTCACAAACTAATAAACATTAGAATTACACTGCCCCGTTTTATACTAATTCATAATTAAAGTACATATTAGCTTAATCGACCTTAAAAGCGAAAGATCATAATGTTAAGCACGCCTAATATTCTTATCAAAACCAAATTAAAAGCTAAATTATAGCGTGACAATTAATACATAGTCAAACTCATAATGGTTATATTTTTAACCAGAGACATATAATTTAAATTTAACTATAAATTATTAGTGTAAACGATGAGGTTTAGAGTGTCATTAATTACTCATACTTAGCTATTGTTAGATGGGGTTGACACTCCGGCCGCCGGCCCGGGGATTGGCCGGTGGGGCTGTTGATGAGATTATAGCCATGGCAGCTTCTTCTTGACCTTGGAATATACGATATTGATTCATAAACTGCACATGTTCTCTTGCAGGAGGCGTAAAGATTGATCAAACCAATTCTGTCGCTTACGCTCCGGGATACCTTTGGACCGTCTGAAAGTTTCCTGTTTGTCTGTCGGAAATCTGGACGATCTTCGTCTTTGGAACACGCAACTAAAGCGGCGAAGAACGGATCTGTTTGGGTTATTTTCTTCGTCTGTTCTAAGTTGAATCGTTTAGATGTTGGGGGAGTTAAAGTAGGAGGCAACGGGAGATTTTTCAGAGAGGAATTCTCTTTCTCGATGGGTGTTTGATTCTTGGGAATTCCTGGAAAATTTTCCCAGGAAAATGGGACGCCGGAGGAGAGAAATGGCTCGGCATGACTGATCGGAAAGTCATCGGGAAAGCAAGGCGATTCGAGAGAAGAAGAGCAAGAGGAGAGAGATGAAATGGAAGAAAACGAAGAAGTCCGGCGAGACTGCCGTCGTCTGTTCGCTCTCTCTAAAGCTGCTGAAGAGTCCATAGCATTGGTTTGGGAGGCGCGATGGAAGGAAAACGAAGATGTTCTTCTCCACTTTTAGTCCTCAATCTCTGTGCGCACTATATATATATATATAAGAAAAAATTGGAGAGGAAGGTCATTATATTAAAAAGGTAAATTAACAAAAGAACCAGTAAATTATACGTGAGTCACAATCAAATACTAAATAATTTTTAATAATAAATAAAATATTAAATTATAAAAAATAAAAGAGTTAAATATCACTTACACGTCTTTTGTTAAAAATTTAACGTATTTTGTAACGATAATGTTTTCCTTCCTTAAAACGTGACATTTTTAAAAGGAGTTTTATTTAGAAATCGCATAAAATTAAAACTTTTGCGTAGCGAAAGACTTTTCATTCTTAAAACCATTTAAAAATGGTAAATAAATTTCTTTTCTTATAAACCTTTACAACTTTGGCAACTTTGCTTAACTTGAAACAGTAATCACTTTATATATTTGTCAATAACTTTACAAAACCTTTTACATTTCTTATTGATCTTTAGCCTAGTGAGCCACAAAGTCCGCGTGTGCAAATGCTTCATCAACTGCTCATTAACTCGATCTCGCAAGCACCTACATCACAAAACTTAACTATGAGCTTAAGACTCAATAAGATATATAAATTAAATATGCAATGCACATATTATGCAACCTTTAAAATCTGTATGCAGTTTTCTGTATTTCTGTCTTGCTATACACATCAATGCATAACGTCCTGTGATAAAGGCTCGACATCGATCGAACCATCTGTTTACTACTATGCACGTCAATGCACAGCGACCTAATATCTAATATAAGCATCTCTGGCATCGACCGAAAGCTTTGCTAGAGGTTGTACGCATCAACACACAACAATTGGCTCTGACATCAATCGAAACGCACTAGAGGCCGTGCACATCAACGCTTGAACGACCTCACCACACCTTTGCCCGGCTAGCCTCGACATCAATCAAGAACTAACTAACAAACTCACACTTTTGATCTTGATTGATAACTTGACTTTAGTTTTGTTTATCCTCCCTTGACATCCTTAAGAGGACCATCCCATGGCACACACTTAGGCAGTCAATTTAATAACTCACAACTCCAAATGTCGATTTACATTTATTATGCTTAAATATATGTTTTATTTCAAAAATCATCATTAAAATCATTTTCGTAATCTTTTAAAAACCATGATGCATGAATGCGTATAAATGCATACAATTATATATCCTCAATTTAATCCTTAAAGCATGATCCAAATCTTTAATTTAAATAACCCAATTCTAATAAACACAACATCAAACAACAAGCAGCAATACATCCTCAAGACATGATCACAACCTATTACATTTAGTAAATGCAGGCAACAAACAAGTCCTAACTCTTGCGATGTAAGCCCCAAAGATCAAACACAAACAATATCACTTACTTGGCAGTCTTCAAAGCAATTGAACACTTAATACTCTTCTTCTCAATAACTTCAAAAAGACCAATTAAAACAACTATCAATAATCACAGATTCTCAACCTCAACATCATCTATACCATTATTCCTTATTCATTGGCTAGCAGCAAGTGAGATAGACAAGTAAATCTAAACAAGTTATTGTCTTTAAGTCATTAATTAACTATAATCATAAACTCTCCCAACAGGGTCTACCCCCACAGAACTAACCCGAACCGACAGAGTACCACAACCATTTCTATCCCATAAGCAGAAGTCAAATAACAGAATATTATGTTAATAGATTCCCAGGCAGTAACCAAACCAAATAACAGACTTCACTTTAACAGAGCAATATTTTCTCAACATCATCCTTTAACACCTATTTAACAGAACATGTATGTTTCACCATGACCATTAATATTTTATAAGACAGTAACCAACGTATAACTTAAAACTCAATTACCACCAAGGATCATACTCAACATACATAACCTAAGATCAACAATAAAGCACAACATCCATTAATATTTTATCTTCTATTGTATATTTCCACAAAATCCATAAAAAGTCATGAAGCAAATTCTTCATACCTAAAGAACACCCGAGAGAACCCAGAAGAATCGATCATCCTCCTCCTCCTTCTTCTTCTTATTCTTCTCACACTTAGGCTTTCTCTCTCACTTTCTCTCCCTTTCTCTTCTCTTCTCACTCCAAAACTTCTCCAGAAGCTTTCCTCTCCAGAAAACATCTCCTTCTCTCTCTCTTTCTCTCGGTCTCACTCTATTTCTCTCAGTCTCACTCTCTTTCTCTCTTCTTCTTTCTCTCGCGGCTCTCAACTCTTTCCAGAAAGTTTTCCCCAGAAGCTTCCCCCTTGATAAGGAACTTCACCTACCACCCAAGAGGTGGCACTCATCCAAGCTGCCACATAAAAAAGTAAGGCTTGTGCAGGGATCTAAAAAACATGGCCTCAGGATTTACATTTTCCTTCGGTGCTGATCGATTAACCTTTACTTATGATCGACCGGAACAAGGCTTAAAAACATCATTTCTGCAAATTTCAGTGGAGCTGGTCGATCACATGATCTACAGTCACCCAAAAATCTCAGTCGATCACTGGATCGACTGCTCCAATGTTGCAAAAACTTGAATAGAAACTGTCTTTTTCGGGATCAACCGTTTCATTCATTGCACGTTTATTCATATGGCACTTCCATTTCTGCGGTCGATCATTTGATAAATTGGTTCCTTCTGGGCCAGACTTTGCATTGAACCTGCCATTTTCGCGGTCGACCACTCTTTTCTCTAATCCTTAACCCATAATTTACTCAATTTATCTTCAATTAATCCATACTTAGAACCATGAAAACTCGAGATATTACAATTTATAATAAAATCATCATATATTCTACAATAATTCACAATTATTATCATCCTTAGTTTAAACCTAATGTGACCCAAAACCTCGAGTATTACATATCTTCTACCATAAAAAGTAAGTCATATCTCAAGAATTTGCTTTCCTTAACAGAAGACAAGTATCTGTTGGAAAAATACTATTTTTTTTTGCAGCGAAAATGTGTTTTCTACTGTAAAAAGTATGTCTTATTTTAAATTCTTACTTTCTGTAGTAGAAGAAACATTTTTTACGTAAACTTATTTTTATTTATTAGTAAAAATGATTTAATAGTTGACTTTTAATTAAAATCATAATTAAGTGGTTCTTTTGTTCATTTTTCAAAATAGAAATAATGAGTAAATATAAAGTTGATGTTAATTTAACCGCTAAAATTTTCATTTATTACGTCTTTTGTTCGGTAAACACTTTTATCTGTCTCCCTCCAGATCGCATTACTCTGCTTCTAAGTTATGGTGGCAAAACGAAAACGAACAAAGCGATAAACAATTCACTGAACTTCCTAGATTCGTTGGTTTAGAGCTCCAATTATCGTCTTTCTCGACAAGTCTCTCGAAGATTCCGACGGATAGTTGAAGCATTTGGCTGCTCCGGAAGCGAGATAAAAAAAACCCTAACTGAATTGGTGGAAAATCTATGGAGAAATCTTCTTCTTCACCATCGTTGGCGGGATTCGATGGCTCCTCGCCTGAGCTTCTTCAGTGCGTCAGTAAGTTGGAAATAGTTACGCCAAAACCTCTGGGTGTTTTTCTCTGCGGCTCCATTCCTGTTCCCACCGATAAAGCTTTCCATGCCTTCAATTCCGCGCTCGTTCCTTCGCGACAGACGTATTGAACCTTTTCCTTTTCTCTCTTATTTTCATTTTCTTTAACTTGCAACTACAATGCTTTAGTACTAAAGATTGTTCGTCTGCTTTTGGTTTTTAAGAGCGACCGCTCCGAGGTATAGA
Source organism: Begonia loranthoides (assembly GCA_022433065.1). Lineage (NCBI taxonomy): Eukaryota > Viridiplantae > Streptophyta > Magnoliopsida > Cucurbitales > Begoniaceae > Begonia > Begonia loranthoides. The sequence goes on along the minus strand of CM039484.1, from coordinate 1,439,801 downwards.
ATGCTTCCCAAGGCCACCGATTTGAATGCGCTTCCACTTCTACCAAATTTTTCTGAGAAGGTGCTCCCAAATTGGGCTGTGCACTCAAAGGTTACTGGAGGTACGTCCAATTCTTACAGCCAATTATCTGTGGTGTGTTTTTCCCCTTTTGATAAGGTTCGTGCTTCAGTATATTTCCGCACAAGTTGGTGAAAGAATGGGAATATATTGCAAAATGTAGGAGCAATCGTGGTTGTAAATGTCTTTACACTGAAACGCTAAAAAATGCTGAAGATGATGAGTTACGTTGTTAAGTGGTTCATCCCAATGTTAGTTGACCTCTTGTAATTACTACTAGATTAGATTCTTTCCTCTAGTACTCTTCTACGATGTATAACAGAAAATATCTCCTTACATTTTTCATCCTCAAGTTTGAAATATGTAATATATCGTCACTGCAAGGGGCTCCTTGTATAATGCTCTGCGTCTAATGTGATGGTAGACTTTTGGAACTCTCATTGCTATGGGAAAAAATTCGGATGTTTCATCGAGCATTGTGTATTGTCTATGGTGAAACTTTTTTTTGTCAAAGCTATTGTTTATGACTATATAAGATAAGACTTTAGTTTCTTAAAGTCGAAGCATAATTGTTGCTTCACTGCTCATATACATCAGATTTACCCTGGGATGATGGTGCTTTCACGTCAAATCTAACTAGGAAAAGTGAGGCTCTTGCTTTATCGGGCTTGGTTAACTATGGAGATGAGATAGATGTGATTGCTCCTACTGATATTTTGAAGCAAATATTTAAAATGCCATACTCCAAAGCTCGGTTATCAATTGCTGTTCATCGCATCGGACAAACTTTGGTTTTGAATGCCGGGTTTGTGCTCTAATATGATTTTTCTAATGTCATTGATATTTACAGTGTTTTTTAATATATTTAATTTATTAGTATCCACTAGTATCATTTTTGTATTTTATGATTGTTGGAACATTATTCTTATTCTTGGATGGTTAGGCCTAGCATTGAAGAGGGAGAAAAACTAGTTAGAAGACATAAAAATCAATCAAAATGTGCAGATCAATCGTTATTTTTAAATTTTGCTATGCACTCTGTAAGAATGGAGGCCTGTGATTGTCCAAAAACTCATCAACCTCCATCACAAGAGCAATCATTCTCTTCTGTCCTTCCTGAAAAAAGTACACCGAAACTTGCGGATCGTACTAATTTGGTCGCTCCAGAATTGGGCCATGGTTCAGAATATACACAAGGTGAGAAGGATGCTTTATTTTGGAAAAGTAAGAAGAGTAAGAAAAGTATGAGGCACGATCCTATTAAAAAGGCCTCAGAAGTTGGTGAGAAGCCTAGGGGCTCAATGCAAGAGTCTGAAAAACATAGAAGAGTTGGTGATGATGGATTTCTACGAGTATTATTTTGGCAATTTCACAATTTCCGAATGCTTCTTGGCAGTGACTTACTTTTGTTTAGTAACGAAAAATATGTTTCTGTGAGCTTGCATTTGTGGGACATAACACGACAGGTAACCTTGTCAGCTTAAACTATTCCTCTATGTTTGTAGACAATGCATTGAGATTATTAGCCCATTTTAACAGGTTACTCCACTAACTTGGCTTGAAGCCTGGCTTGACAATTTCATGGGAAGTGTGCCTGAGTTAGCAATTTGTTATCATGAAAATGGCGTTGTTCAGGGTTATGAGCTTCTGAAAACAGATGATATATTTCTTTTGAAAGGATTATCAGAGGATGGCACCCCTGCATTTCATCCTTACGTGGTTCAGCAGAATGGCCTTTCTGTTTTGAGGTTTCTTCAAGAAAATTGCAAGCAAGATCCTGGTGCTTATTGGGTACCGCTCACAAATTTTTTTTTTTAATTTTTTGCTATTTATTTTTGTTCTTTTTTACTTCTTATAAAGTGCTCCTACCTTATTATGTGACGTCCAAATATGCAGCTTTACAAAAGTGCAGGTGAAGATGTAATTCAGCTTTTTGACCTTTCTCTTATTCCCAAGAATCAATCTTCCTGTGACAATGACGACAACTCAAGTTCATTTCCCTCAGCGCTCTATAGAGGGAAAAATGATTCCTTATTTTCATTAGGGTCCCTTCTATTTCGAATAGCTCATCAACTTGCAGTTTCTATGGTAGGCAAGAATAATAGTCTTTTTTTGCTTGCTTGGTAAAATCACTATTTACTAATTTTGAGTCTCTCTTGCAGATTCCCGCTAAAAGGGCAAAGTGTATGGGATATTTCAAAAAATGTCTTGATTTTCTTGATGAGCCAAACCATCTGGTACAATATAGTATATAACAAAGTTTGATGGTTCTTTTTGCATCTCTTTTGTCAAATATTTACTAAAATGTGTAGACTTATTTCTAAACTATGCCAAGCAGTTTGTCCGTGCATCTGCTCATGAGCAGTTCGCAAGGCTCATTTTAAATTTTGAGGACGAGCTAGATTTTACATTGGATTCTCTTCCGATGGGATGTGAAGTTGTTGTCACTGATGCAGAAGAAGACTCTGTGGAATTTTTAAGTAGTGTTTCCGACTCAGGTAACTATGATGATACCTCGGCACTTATTAGAGAAAATCAACCAAGGGAGGATGACCAAGGTTTCCAGAATTCATTAGAAGAAGACTTTGCATCAGGGGAAACAGAATTGGGAGTTGAGAGAACAAGAGATGTATGTCTTTTTGAAACTCAAATATCAGGGTATGGAACATTACCAGATCATGGCGGTGTAGTTAATGCTAATCCTGATAGAGATTTTGCAGTGTGCAAAGTTTCTCCAACTCCTTCTCATGTTCAAACTGTTTCTGATCCAATCTCTCCCAAGTTGGCTGCCATACATCATGTTTCTCAAGCAATTAAATCTCTTAGATTGATGCGGCAATTGCGAAGTGCTGAACCTGAAACAGACCCAGTTTGTGGAACTTATGATAGGCTGCCTTCATCCTTTAGTTTATCTGTCTGTGCATGTGGTGACACAGACTGTATTGAAGTTTGTGACCTTAGGTCTTGGCTTCAAACAACTAATTTGGACAATAAGTTATGGAAATTAGTTCTCTTACTTGGAGAATCTTATTTAGCTCTTGGGCAAGCATATAAGGAGGATGGACAGCTGTGTCAAGCTTTAAAAGTGGTAGAATTAGCTTGTTCTGTTTATGGATCAATGCCTCAGCATCTTGATGACACAAAATTTATCTCCTCTATGATAAGTTACAATATTGGAGATGTTCAATTGAATGAAGATAAAAGGATAAGACCATATAATGACAGTTATAATAATTTTAGTTCTGGATATGATGCTGGTATTTCTACCTTGGAACAATATTCTTCAAGATATCTCTTCTGGGCCAATGCATGGACATTGGTCGGAGATGTTTATGTTGATCTGCATTTGATGAAGGATAAACAGATTTCCACAGAAGCTGAAGGGAAGTCTTCTATTAGAGAGCTAAGAATGTCATCTGATGTTGCGAAGGAAGTAAATAGGCTGAAGAAGAAATTGGGGAAGTCCAAACAGAACTGCAGTTCTTGCTCTTTAGTTAATTGTAGTTGCCAGAGTGATAGGGCAAACAGTGGAAGCAGTGCTAGTTGTAGCAGTGGAGATAGGACTACGACTGCAAACAACAGAAAATATAGTAAAAATTCTCATTGTAAGCGCTCCCCCAAAACACATTTAGGAGACCTTGAAGATGATTATGTTCGACCAAAAAATGGCAACAGGAAAGGCTCTGTCCGGGGAAATTCACAGAAAAATAGTGATAGGCAGATTCCAGAAGGGGCTCTTAGTACTGTTAACTTTGGGGTGAAGCCTTCCGCTGCCACGGCTGATGAAAGGGGAGCAAATAGTATGGAGAATCATGAAACGGGTCCCATTTGTAGGGGAACTCCAAAAGTTAAAAGTGGTGGGATATTCAAGTACCTTGGAAGTCCTGTAGGTGGGCCTGCAGAATGCAGTTTAGATGCTGCGTTGAAATGTTACGAGGAGGCTAAGCGGGCACTGGGAGAACTTCCTGCTAACTCTTTGGAACTGCAATCTGTCACCAGGAAAAAAGGTTGGGTATGCAACGAACTGGGTCGATGGAGGCTTGAAAGAAAAGAATTGAATGAAGCCAAGGAGGCATTTTCGAATGCTATAGTTGCATTCAGAGAGGTTTCTGATCATACCAACATCGTATTGATTGGCTGTAATTTGGGTCATGGCAGGCGGTCATTAGCTGAGGAGATGACATTGAAGATTGAAGATTTAAGAAAACATACAATCTTTCAGAATGCATACTCCCAAGCTTTGGAGAAAGCCAAACTGGAATACTGTAAATCATTAAGATACTATGGGGCTGCAAAATCAGATCTAAGTGCAGCTGCTGAGGATCCTGCTATTGTATCTAGTGGTTTGAAGAATGAGGTATACACACAACTCGCTCATACATATCTCAGGCTTGGTATGCTTTTGGCGAAAGAAGATACAACTGCAGAGGTTTATGACCAGGTAACCTTGGATGACATGTATGCAGTTTACAGTACCTCCAGTGTCAGAAACGCAAGGAAAGAGCCTAGAAAACATGAAATTTCAGCCAATGATGCTATCAGAGAGGCATTATCTCTATATGAATCACTGGGTGAATTACGCAAACAAGAAGCTGCATATGCTTATTTTCAGCTGGCCTGCTACCAGAGGGATTGTTGTTTGAAGTTTTTGGAGTCGGATTACAAGAAAAACATCATATCTAGAGGTGATGATGATCTCCAGCGGGTAAGGCGGTATGCTTCCTTGGCTGAGAGGAACTGGCAAAAAGCCATGGAGTTTTATGGCTCGAAAACACATCCCACCATGTACTTAACTGTACTCATTGAGAGATCATCTCTTTCATTGAGCCTGTCAAACTCTCTCCACTCTAATGCAGTAAGATATTCCACCCTTTTTCTCTTTCTTATACCTGTCTTATTTGGAGAAGATGACTTTGCATTTCTTTATAACTACTTTCCTCAGTTTATTATATATTTACACAACCATATGAATCATACCAATATGGTATATTGACTCTGAAGTTTGGATTTGCTGATGTTTGTAAAATGCTGTGGCTCCAGATGCTAGAGGTAGCTTTTTCAATCATGCTCGAAGGACGACACTTGTCCAAATGTGCTCCAGACTCTTTGAAAACCGAGCACGCTGAGATACACAGCAAATTTTGGAGCCATCTGCAGATGCTATTGAAGAAAATGGTTTCGATTTCGCTTTCGGCTAAGGCAACCAAGCTGTCTACTGCTACTCTACCCACAACGACTTCCAACAAGTCAGGAGAAGCTGAGAAGCTCAAAGAACTTTACAAAATGTCTCTGAAGATGTGTGAATTCAGTCAATTGCACAATATGCACGAGTTGTGGATTTCTTAGTCCAAAACTTGCCTCCCTCTATCAATTTGTTTGGAGTTTTCATAGAGCTTTGTCAATTGCCGAATTTACACACAATATCTTTATTCTCTTTTTATGGTATCGCCTCCCTTGCGTGTATTAAATAATGTAATTATTGTCTTATTTTAATTATCTATATTTTATTTTAATTATTACATCTGACACATAAATGTCACGTCAATAAGTAAAATTAGAGGATAAATTTGATTTTATTTGTACAAAAATTTATAGCTTTTGTTGAATCGTTGATTCTTGACCCAAATTTGAAAGGTTGGTCTGACGTTGGGGCCGAGATGTCTTGCTTTATTTGGACCATGTCCTACCCAAGGTTTGATATCGGGGCAGCTGGCTTGTGGTGGTTAGGGGGATCCCAAAGCTTGAGAAAACTCTTAATTTTGTGTAACAGATTGTAAGCTCTAAGAATTTGTTGGTTGATTAAGCATAGTGATAGAGAAGTCTGTTGAAATAGAGAAATTAAAAGATTGGGCCGGGCTGAAGATGGATATTTGGGCCGGGCTGAGCCCAATGTCCCTTAAGTAAGTTTTATTTAAATAAGCGACCCGATATACATCAATTTTTCCAATAAAATTTGGAACTAGCGAAAGCCATCCTCGTCTTGATCATACCGAAACTTCGATTTCTACAATATCTCCTGAAGCTGCTTCTGTTATGGCTGAGGAATCCGCTCCCAAATCCGGCGATTCTTCGTCTCCATCGGCCGCCGTTCACATTGTTTACACCGAGAAGCCTCAGGACGATGATCACGAGGCCTACTACATCCGGATTCTATCCTCTGCTGTCGGCAGGTAGCCTTCTCATCTTTCTTCTCTGCTGTCTACTGCAACCGTGGAAATGAAAATTATCGCTATGTTGGTTGGAATTCATAGTGCGGAGGCTGCAAAGGAGGCTCTGATTTATAGTTACAAAGCGGCTGCTACTGGATTCTCTGCTAAGCTCACTCCCGACCAGGTCTCCCAAATTTCTGGTGAGTTTGAATGATCCATTCGTGTTAAGGATTTTTAATTTAAATATGCTCGCTTTTCTTTTTGTTATTTTCCGGCAGTAAATATAACATGTCATCGATGTCTAATTGTTCTTCCCATTATTTTGAGAGTAAAGATAATCGGATGGACTGATTTTTCTGGGAATCGGCTGTTACTTTTTATTTTACTTTCATACAAACAATACTTTTAAATTCCTAAGTCATTTAACATAGTTTGATTCAACCACTCGTTTCTTTCAATTACGGTTAACCTTGATCCATGCTTTTGTTGATGTAAACTTGAATCCAGAAGACGTTTTATCGCCTTTATCTTTCTTTCTTTCTTTTTTTTATTCATTTCATGATCAAGAGAGGATGTATAGTTCCCTTCTCCCTGTTTTTCTTATCACTCATGCTCTTGGGGGATCACTTACTTCTCATCAAATTGTTATTTCTTTTGTTGTATCACAGTCCAACAACTTACCGGAACAACATATGAATATTCAAACCAATTAAAGTGAACGTATCAATGATGAGCATATTGATAATAGTCAAGTCATAAGTGAAACATCACGAGAACCAGAATTGCGAAAGTCTGTAAGGCAAAGGAGACCAGCAATTTCTGATGATAATGTGATTTATTCACTTGAAGAGAAATGTGACTTGAGTAACGACAAAGATCCAAGTTCATTTAAACAGGCCATGGAATGTAATAATTCCGAAAAGTGGTTAAATGCTATGAAAGTAGAGTTGCAATCGATGGATGACAATAAAGTCTGAGAACTTATAGAGTTACCTGAAAGAAAGAAACGTGTTGGTTGTAAATGGATTTTCAAAACCAAACGTGACTCGAAAGGTATTGGGCTAGACTTGTCGCCAAAGGTTACACTCAGAAAGACAACATTGACTATAAAGAAACTTTTCTCTCCAGTTTCAAAGAAGGATTCTTTAAGGATAGTTATGGCTTTGGTAGTTCATTATGATTTAGATCTTCACAAAATGAACGTAAAACCGCATTTCTTAATGATGACTTAGAGGAAGAAGTGTATATGGATCAACCAGAAGGATTTTCATTTCCTGGAAATGAAAAGTTATTGTGTAGATTGAATAAGTCAATATATGGATTAAAACAAGCTTCCAGACAATGATATATTAAGTTTAACAATACCATTGCGTCGTACGGTTTTAGAGAGAACACCGTTGATCGGTGTATCTATATGAAGGTCAGTGGGAGTAAGTTTAGTATCCTAGTATTGTATGTTGACGATATTCTTCTAGTTGTAAATGATAAAGGAATGTTACATGACGTAAAAGTGTTTCTCTCTAAGAATTTTGAAATGAAATATATGGGTGAGACATCCTATGTAATTGAAATAGAAATATTCCGTGATAGACAGCAAAGTTTGCTGGAATTGTCTTAGAAAAGATATATTGATAAAATTCTAGAGAGATTCAGAATGGATAAGTGTTTCGCTGGTGTAGCTCCAATTCAGAAAGGGGACAAGTTTGGTGAAATGCAATGTCCTAAAAATGACTTGGAACGTAAGGAAATGTAATCTGTTCCATATGCATCAGCAGTAGGAAGCTTAATGTATGCACAGACATGTACTCGGCCAGACATCAGTTTTGCAGTAGGGATGTTGGGCCAATATCAAAGTAAATCCAAGAATGGATCACTGGAAAGCTGCAAAGAAAGTCCTTCAGTATTTACAAGAAACAAAGGAATACATGCTCACGTACAGAAAATCAAATCATCTTGAGGTGATTGGATATTCGAATTCAGATTATGGTGGATGTGTAGACTTGAAGAAATCTACATTCGGTTACGTGTTCCTATTAGCCGGAGGAGCTGTATCATGGAAATGTGGAAAACAATCTTTGATTGCTACTTCCACTATGGAGGCAGAATTTGTAGCATGTTTTGAAGCTACAATTCAAGCATTGTGGTTGTAGAACTTAATTCAGGGTTTATGAATGATCGACAATAGTGATAGACTGCTGAAAATTTATTGTGATAATTCCGCAGCTGTCTTCTTCTCGAAGAATGACAAATACTCGAAAGGAGCAAAACATATGGATTTAAAATACTTGTCAGTCAAAGAAGAAATACAAAAACAAAAAGTGTGTATAGAACATATAAGTACAAGTTTGATGATAGTAGATCCATTAACCAAAAGATTGCCTTCCAAAGCCGTTAAAGAACATGTTGTGAGGATGGACTTAGGTGTCAAATCTTTGTATATGTGATTGTAATAGCATAACTAGTATCTTATGACACTTTTGAATTCATTAAAAAAATGTTTTTGTATGCATGTTTATTATTCATAGAATGGTGTATACAATTAAAGTTGTTTATGAATAATATGTAAACTTTATGAAAAGTTAAAGTTGAACGGTATAGATATAGTATTCCTCTATTAAAAGAATTAATGAATTGTGTTAATTTGTGATATATGGAAAGAATAATGTCTTAATTAAAGACTTGTAAGTGCCATGATCCGATTAAACAATTCATTATGAAAAGAACACTTGATAAATTCACATTATGGTATACTATAGAAATGATTGTGAATGCAAGTTGTGACAGCTGAAAAGTGGTTGGAAATCGATTTTGTTAAAGTTAATATAACATAGCCCAAGTGGGAGATTGTTAGATTATACTAATAATCTATTAATGTGGTCTATGTTAATTAAAGTGCATTGACTTAATATTAAGGTGCTTAATGTGATGATTGTTAAACATAAAAGAAATTAAGTTGATTAAGTTTTAATTCTCTCACCTTGACCTTGTTAAAATGAATAATATATGGTTAAAAGAGATAAAAATAAAGGATATGAATGAAATGATATTTACATAATTCCCTGTAAATTGAAAGGGTAATGGTGTAAATTATCTTCTCTCTTGAAATCTCTTAAAAGAGATTTTTACGTGGAGATGGGTTTTTGGCTTTGAAAGGTGTAACTGCATTCTGCACTTAAGAGTGGAAAACACACCTCCACTACAAATCTCTTTTAAGAGATTTCAAGAGAGAAGATAATTTACATCATTACCCTTTCAATTTATAGAGAATTACGTAAATATCATTTCATTCATGTCCTTTATTTTCATCTCTTTTAACTATATATTATTCACTTTAACAAGGTCAAGTTGAGGAAATTAAAACTCAATCAACTTAATTTCTTTTATGTTTAACAATCATTACATTAAGCACCTTAATATTAAGTCAATGTACTTTAATTAACATAGACCACATTAATAGATTATTAGTATAATCTAACATGGGCAGTCAAGTTTTGGCGTTCAAGTGAATCTAAGGGCTTGCAGAAATCAAACTGTTTGATTTTTTCTTTTACGAGAAGAAAAAAATACCAAACATCAGTTAAATATGGAGGAGATAACATCTAGATAAATATTCAACGTCCATGAATAATATCGACTTTGGAAACACCAAATCTTCATTCCAAGTATAGATTTTGGCTGATGACGTGAGAGATGTCAGAAAAATCCATGATGAGTAAATTAAGTTTGACCATTAACTATAAGTCGACAACGTGATCATCCTATACAATTATGAAGCATGTGTTAGTATTTTTGGTGGCAATAGTAGCTCTCTGTTAGATGTAACGATTTTAGTACTCCCCCTCTCTTCTGACGATGGTTGTTTGGTGGTCATATGTTGGAGAAATCTGATGGTATTATTGTTATATAAACTTAGTGGAAGATGTGACCTTGTTGACTCTATCCAGCCTTCAAATGTTGGCAAGAATACGTCAATTCATTTTGAGTTTGAAGGACTGGAACAGATTGAATGAAGTCCATGCCCTTTTCAATTTCTCTTTTGACTATTAGGTAATATATCCTGTGAGATCACGAAGGATATTGAATAATTGCTGACCCTTTAACACATAGAATATTGTGGAAAAAGGGAATGGTTTATATCAGCGAGTAAATAATAGAGCATCATAATAATTAATATTCTAAATTTTATGAGAAAACAAGAAATTATTCCCTACCCAGTGCTTTTGTAGTTCCAAGTGTAAATATTTTATTTTAAACTACGTTTTTTTGTGGTTTTGTCTTCATAATTTGTTTGATTGATTGTCATTGTGGTTGCAGAACAACCGGGTGTTCTTCAGGTAGTACCGAGCAGGACACTCCAGCTGCATTCAGGACCTGGAAGGCTTCATTAGAGAAAATAAGAGCTTGAAGAGCAGATCCATGGTGGAAAGGTCTCAACAAACTAGTTTCTCTTCTAACATGTACTGTTTGTGATGAATAATCTCTACGCTCTCATTTACTACTTTACACTAAAAAACTTATCAAGATTGAACTTTTTTTTGTAATGTAAATTATGAAGCGATTGTGTCGCCTGTGCATTTTATCGATTTATCCGCGAAGAAAGTGGGTTGCAGCTTACTATTCAACACCTTAGTTTTTAATAATTTCTCCATTAAGATTGGAGATTGGAGGTAGATTATGGGTATTTATTGGAAGGCCTATCTATAGTATGCCCATTTTTCAATAAACAGTCCAATGCCAATGGAAGTAAACACAAATCAAAAGCTCAACCAAAAACGGCTGTTCTAATTAAATATTAGTTTGATAAAATGCCCAATTATGCTATTGTTCTTGTAAGTATCGATTGTTTTTTTGTAGACTTCCGGTAACGCGTCTTCCTTTCCACTAACCGGGGAAAGCCAATCGCATAAAATTGGGTTTGGTTCAGTCACTTTGCACCATAATTCTTCATCTTAAAGAAAATTAACACCTTGACCATCGTCAAGACTCGAGTGATATTCTAGTACTTTCCTTCTTAACTAGAGACATTGTTATGTATGCATGCATGTACATATGCTGGCATGTTTACTCCCCACAATCAAAGATCTAAACCGTGGAGAATGTGCTGATTCTACACTTAATATAAAACAAAAACTGTCATGGGTTACTACAGGAACTGCGAGTTAATCCAAGATACACTAAAATACAATGTAAAGTATATTTGAGTCCCTTAATCACTTCTAACCAGAGCTACTATTATCATAGGCTCATTGAATTGAGTTCTGCAAAAAATATTGGCCTATATATTTCTCATATGAAACTATGGTCACTTTTGATATAAATTTAAACAATAATGTAATGAATTTTTTGGGTCCTATGTTACACATACCTTTTTCGGATGTTTAACCCAACAATTTGATGTGCATATGCGTCTATCGTCACAGATTCTCTACATCTTCGCTAGACCGTGTTAGCTGTTTTCAATTGCTCCGGAGGGATCCTGACACAGAATCTTCATTCGTAGGTCCGCTTTCTCTTTAGAATGGTGGGAAGGATGGAAATCGAACCAATAAGGAAGAGGACAAACAAAGTTTTGAAATCATAAAGATCTTTGACAGATTTGAGATCCCCAAGTGCAAGGCCAGCCTGATTTTAGATGTAAAGAGTAGGCATAATCAGTCAAATGAGAAAATACACTCAAAGAAACTCTACCTGCAAGGACATATATTCAACTAACTAGTCAAGATGTGGCACAAACAAATAATCTACATACGTTACAGGAAATTTATAAGCTTATCCAGATGAGAGCACGTTGTAAATACGTAAATCTCTTTCTTTCTAAGTTATAACATATGAACAGACAAAAATGTTCATATGGAATACTAAGTGCAAACTCAGGGATCAACTCAATCAATCAAACTGAAGAATTCAATCCAAACTCAGCAAGAAAAAACTGATGCGTAGTGTTAAAACCTTCGATCTTATGAACTAAGATTCGAACAACATTGTGTTTGATATGGATAGGATTTTGATTCTTCACCCTGGATGATTTCTATAAATATTTCTATAGAGGGAATACTAAAAATTCATCCCTGTTACAAAGCAGAGAACAAAACGTTTTAAATAAATGATCCTAAATAAGGCATCCTCTCCAAGGATTGGAAATTTGTCTAATAAAAATTACAGTTGTTTGATCTCATTAGTATCTGTAATTGGCTGAAACAAATACACCTATCCAAAAATAAGGAAAACGTAACTTTATAGTCTAATGTCAAATTTCTCACTCTAAAAAAAGGAAAAATATCCAAACTAGCAACTACAACTAAGCTCAGATAATAAAAAGAAAAGAAGCCAAGCACTCCCAGCGGAAATGCAAAACACAAAATTACCAGTTCTAATCATTCAAACAATAGAAAGCAGTGATAATCATCTAAAAAAACTGCAAAAGGCTTTCGTAACCACAGTTGATAACTTCTGTTTCATGATAGAATGCATGTGCCCATGACGAAAAGATTCACATAGACAACCAATCCATCCAATATCCATGATAGTAAGGATATGAAAGAGTATGAAGACAACCAAATCTCTGATGAGATGATTTGGAAACTTACCCTCACTGTGATATAAGATGCTGGGAGAAGGCCAATGCAAGTCGCCGAAAAGAAGACATGAAATGGGATGTCAACAATAGGTGATGCCAAATTGATGAATAGGTTGGGCAGTGTGGGAGTTATTCTCAAAAAAAGCATGTAATTTAGTAGCTTGTCCCCCCGCTTTGCTGTCTGAGCACGACGAAATTGACAATGCATTGAAACCATGATATGAACAATAGATGCAATTATTCTAGGATAAATCATCTCAAGCTAATTTTAAAAAAAAAAGGAATGAAATTGTCTTACCTCTGCCTGGAAAAATTTCAACTTTTCAGGCCACAACCAACTAACCAGAGGTCTGCCAATTAACTTGGAAAGAAAATAACAAGAAGATGCACCAGCTGTGGCATTAAAGACAACAAGTAGAAGTCCTCTAATCACACCAAAAAGAGCTCCAGCAAGCAATGACATGAAAATTGTCCCCGGAATCATGAATGTCTGCATGAATATGTAAGTGGAGCAATAACCCAACATGAATTGTGATGGATGATCTGAGGCATACGTTGATAGATGATCTCTGCTCAGAGTTACAAAAGAAAAATGAATCATCAAGAAACTATGAGTCGTTCTGAAAATGGAACTGTTTTGAAAGCTATTGACCCAGCGAAATACTTAAAAGTACTGCCAGATGTATTGTTTAAAAGATACAAATTGTATAGAATGAACAATTATTTTCCAAGAAAAGCACATGATGAAAGAATGACAAAAACAACACTGCTAAACAAAAACTCGCCTTAGCAGTCAAGCAGTCAAGATATCACTAATCACTTAGCAGTTGCATATAAATTTGCCCCAAATGTTTTACATAGTAATGCACATCCTCTAAACTTGTGCAATTTTAACAAATGACCGATTAGTTAAAATAACATCCAACTTCGAATAAATACGGTTTGTGACGATCAACATTTTGATTTCGATCAGTTTTCCAAATTGTTCTTTTCCTGACAGGCAAAATTTATGCTTTCCAAAGAAACAAAAATTAACACATTGGAAAATTTCTATAGCTGATATATCAAATAATTGAGACTAGATTTCACAGTTTAAAGTTTAAAAAATTATGAGAAATCCGTTGAAATATCGAGAACGTAAAAAACATCGATAAAAACCACAGAGAAAAACAATATATACTTTAGCATCCGAAGATCCGAAAGTGTACGGGGGAGCTTAATTTTCTCAAAATCAGCTGCAGGCATTGTGAGGTAGACACAAAAGAGGCCGGTGGAGAAGATGAAGAAAACGCCAATAGCGGCGGCACCTTCCCACCGGGAAAGAGGAAAACGATCAGATTTAGCCTTTTTGGAAGTCGGAGAATCAGAATCCTTCGCCTTCTCTTCATCTCTCGACGCCAGATTCCTTGGTGCCGCCATGAGCACGACTTTGCAGGATAATCACTGTTTTAGAGGGAGGAGGGAGAGAGGTAGAGGCCGTAACGTTGACGGTGCTTCTCGAGCGTCGGACGGAACTCAACGCGGGTATTCCCATTATATTTAAGATTATGAATAAAATAATCTGGACAAGATTACCCCCTTCATCCACATTTTGACTAAGCAAAAAAATTATGCATTGGTAGAGTTGATTCCACACTAATATGTGTAACTCGAGACCTCAAATTATTCGATTTTTTTTACAATAATAATTAATTATTTGCGTCGGTAACTCAAATTTTATTCAGGCCAATTCATAAAGTTTATCGTGTGTCACGGTTCTACTTGCAGAGGGACTAGAGAAGAACAGCGCGACACTCGTTGTAGGGGCAATAACAAGTCAGTTTGCGAGGTGTGCCAACGACATTGGTTGCCCACGATGTTAGAGCGAACTTTGTGTTTAACGAGCGAGCAGTAAGCGAACGAGATTAATTAAAACGAACGTCATTGAGCATAGTGAATATAAATAGAGTTTGTATGTAAAAAAATTTGTTCATTGATTGACAACAATTTACATCAGTTGGGTAGGGGGTGTCTAATTGCGTTCATGTCTCTCCTCCTAAACAGCAATCTGCACCATCTCCACCATGACAGCACTGTAAATGTTATGGTGACAAAGAATCACTTACCAAAAATAGAAAAAAAATAAATACAAGAGATTGACATAAATAGAAAGAAATCTATCATAATAGCATGAGCAGCAATGAACAATAAGTCCAAGACAAACCCGAATTCTTACACCGCGCGAGAAAAATGATAAAATAAAATAAAATCTTTTTAAAGGTGTGCATAATAAAATTATGTTGTGGGTCGTAAAACGTATTATGTATATGATCGTTGACGACGTAGTGAATTTTTTTTTTCTATTCTCTCTATTTTTTACGTGTTATAATTTTTTTAACGTAAAGCTCAGTGTTCGTCTATTCTTTGTTTTGTTTATTCATATTTGATTCTAATAGTTTGAGGTCAATTATCACATACTATCTAAACTTAAAATCTTTTCGTGCTTTATCGTAATTTTTAAAAGGCAAATGTTGTTTGAGTAGATGACTCTCGTAATTTTCAGTACTCAAATTTGAGAAAGCATTTTTTAAAAATTACCCATTTTCAAATTTGTCGATTACTAGTATTGCGCACGTTACTTGGTGATAAAATGGATAAACAGTCAAATTTCATAAGTTAATGTACACGAATAGTCAAACTTCGAGCCGCTAGATGAATTAGTCGGTATTTCAATGTCTCGGTCGATTAACTCGATCATTGTTGACCATAATCACGACTAAACTAAGAATCGATTGCAACAATAATTCGAAAAGATAATAATATTTAAATAAATAATTAGGAGTGATGTTTTATTACAATGATCATCTCCTAAGTTAGAAGAAAGGAGAAGAGTGTTAAATCAAGGGCATTTATGCTTGCCATTATGAGTGGTCATGTTGGCATAGCAAGGGCATAGGTCTTCGTTGCCGGACGTGCCCGGTGGCACGCAATTGCATCGCTGGCAACACGTCCTGCAAGCCCTAATACAAATCTTATGCCTCGACGCCTTGCTGCATCGGTAACTACACTTTGACTTGCAATCTACATTCATTCATCACTCTTGATTACTCACTAATCTCTATTAATTTTGTGACCCTTTTGGGTATATTCATTAATGAACAATACGTAAGCATCAAATAGAGTATAAAATTATATCGTGTAAAACTATAGAGTAAACCTATCATTATCATCAGGGTAATGCTGAGTTTATACTCTAATTTAGCACTTTAATGTTACTTTTTAACGTGCTCTTACAGGTCACTCAATAATTAGTGCATCAATGGTTAACGATTATAATGTAAAATTAAAAGATAAATTTAGTATGACTCTTGTTACCGAACCTATAACTGTAATGAAAATTAACTCGGGATTCTACTATTTCTTACCTATTTTTTGGGCATCAACGATAACACGGAGTTCACTACAAATGTACATCTGCAAAAAAAAATTCCAAAAGTAGAAAACAAACACACATAGCAAATGTCAAAAAGGGTCCGAAAATATATGGTAACATAGTAAATTCTTAATTTGTGAGAACTAATAAAACTCTAAACTCGATTGATTGTGATGTTAAAATTAGATTTGCTCGAAGTTTTATTTTAGTCGTTTTTCAATCAGAAAAAAATACTTTTTGATCGTATAATATGATAGACGACAAGAAAAATCTAATATTACACAGAAGCTGATGCAATAACGTCTTGTTCTTGCATGCGTGTATCTTGTGATTAAAATGGCAGAACGACACCATAATAAAACGATATTCTTAGTTAACGCGTACCTCGAAGATTAGAACGAGCCAAAGGATTATTAAACTAAGTGAAGCCTTAGTTGTGGCCATTCCCAACAACCCTTTGAAAATACTCGTTGACCTTAAAGGGAAGGCAATAAATAGTTGCTCTTATTGCTTTGCCTTCACGTTTGTTTTTCTTATAAACACAATTTTAGTGGTGTAACAAACTTATGTGTTGAATTAGGACTCTTGAGCAACATTCAATGTTAATGACCAAGTTATGTCCTTTTTTTTTATGCGTTTGAGTTTTATTTTATTTAAAAAAACGATTTAAACGTGTTTATAAAGTTTTATGGTAATTATTTTTAGAAATTAGACGTTTATTTTTTGTTTTTACTAGGAGTGGAATCAGATTTGTTGGAACTGGTCAAACGAACCAAACTGAGAATTTCGATTTGATTCCAAATTTTGAAAAGTTGATTTTCAAAATGGATCGATTAGAATCAATTTTCTCTATTTGGTTCTTGATTTTTAACCAAACTGACCAAAACCAATCTAAATATGTCAAAACTGATTAAAACTGGCAAAAAAATAGAGAGCCGAAACCAAAAAACTAAAAAGTGGAACTGAATATAGACAGAACCGATCAAAATCGAGAAACTCTATTTGATTTTTGGCTTGGTTCTAAAACCGACTCAATTCGAATTCGGTTTCTAGAGACAAGTCTATAATTAGTTAAGAATTTTAATTAAAAAAAATCCCAAACAATTGAATACATAAAGCTTGACTAATATTTAATTATTTTTTTAATTAAAAAATGAACATTAAATCAACGTGTGAGATTCAACTAAACAATTGAATACAAAAAAGTAATTTTTGATTAATATCGATTAAATCATGATCAAGTTCTTCAAAAAACGATTAGTCACGGAGTTTGGAACGGCAGAGTGGGCAAGTGTTCTTCTGTTGCATCCAATGCAGAATGCATTTCGCATGAAAAAGATGATCGCACGGCGTTGCCAGCACCCCTTTAATGGAGGACATCTCCAGCAAACAGACGCTGCAGTCTCCTATGTCACTTACTTCCTTCTCGAGCTTAAGTTCTCTGAGCTTTGTAATGGCTTGCAGAGACGCCCCCGCCAGATTCTGGTCCGACGAGTCTTCCCCTTCCGTTTCACGAACTTCCATAAAACCGCTCATCTGGACATCATTGACGAACAAACGGGACCGCAGTGGCACTCCCCGCGGCTGATGGGTAGGGTCCGGAAGGCGCGGCATCAGGGGCCTCGCCCGATTTGCAATGACCCATCCATAAAAGTCATCCTGTGGTTGTGTTTCGATTTCGGCCAAGATGTAGAGGGAGGGGGGAGAACCCCCGGCGAAGGCAGACGCGAGGTCCAGTACGAAAGATGCGATCTTATGATCGAGATAGCGAGAGACGCAGGAGGGGAACTCAGCGGCGAATAAGGAGCGTTCTAGGTCGTGACAAGACGGCGGTAGCCCTGAGGGAGAATGGTAAGGGATCCGGAGCAGAGAAGAAGCCATTAAAGTCGGAGGAATTGTAAAAGGAAGACGCTGGTCCTTCCACTGGACTTGCAGGAGCAAACACCGTTCGCCATTGAAGGACTCCAAGAATCCTGTGAGTCTCAGTCGCACAGGCATTCTTTCGCTTGACAATGATTCTAGAGAGAGAGGCGGAGAAGACTGAGGTTATACTCGTATATATAGGTTGTCCATGGAGGTGGAGTTCTCCGGGTCCGAGTTTGATTTCTCCAACTCCAAGTCCATCTTCTCCTATGTGGAAAATATGTTTTAGTTCCTATGAATAAAACTCTACGTGTCAGGTCCACGTGTAGTTTATTTATTTTTCAATAAATCTTTGATCTATTCGAATTAGTTTAAAATAGGATCTATGGTTAGTTTGTTATTTTTATCTTTTTAAATAGTTGTTAGATGTAATCTTTCAATTATGAGTTTATGAGTTAATCTCATCGTTTTGCTGCATCAGATTCTTTCTATTCCTTCAAAAATAATTTTGTTTTATTTGTTAAAAAAAACAATTGGTATCAGAGTCTTTCTTCTTTAGGGATCTGTGAGTTCGAGCTATCATGGAAATTGAAGCAAATTTCTCCTTTATGGCTCCACCGATGTTTGATGGAGATAACTACCAAATCTGGGCAGTTCGAATGGAGACGTATTTAGAAGCTTTGGATCTTTGGGAAGCAGTAGAAGAGGACTATGATGTTCCTGTTCTTCCAAACAATGCCACCATGGTACAAATCAAATCGCAGAAGGAGAAGAAGACAAAGAAATCAAAGGCAAAAGCCTGTTTATTTGCCGTAGTTTCATCAACCATTTTCACTCAGATTATGTCTCTAAAGTCAGGAAAGGAGATATGGGATTATCTCAAGACTGAGTATGAAGGGGATGAAAGGATTCGAGGAATGAAGGTATTGAATCTGGTTTGTGACTTTGAGCTGCAAAAGATGAAAGAGACAGAAACCATAAAAGAGTATTTTGACAGGCTACTCAGCATAGCAAATCATGTTAGAATATTGTGTTCTTCTCTGACAGATTCAAGGATTGTTCAGAAAATTCTTGTAACATTGCCGGACAGATTTGAGGGTTCAATTACAATCTTAGAAAATACTAAGGATTTGTCGAAAATTTCTCTTGCTGAGCTCTTAAGTGTCTTGCAAGCACAGAAGCAAAGACAATTAATGAGGCAGGAAGGTGTTGTTGAAGAAGCTTTATTTGTCAAAAATCAAGATGCGAGAAAGAATAAGAACAAACAAATACAAGTAGCAAGTGATGAGAATAATGCAACAAGCAGCAAAAGTAATTCATAAAACAAAAGGCTTGGAGCAAAGAAAAATTATCCTCCATGCCAACATTGTAACAAAAAAGGTCACATTCTCTTCAAATGTTAGAGGAGACCAGATGCAAAATGTAGAAAATGCAACATCATGGGACATGAAGCTATCATATGCAAAAACAAAAAACAACAGCAAGGTGAAGAAGCACAGATTGTTGATCAAGAGGAGGAGGATCAACTTTTTGTGGCTACATGTTTTGCAAGCAGTGAATCCAATGAGAGCTGGTTGATTGATAGTGGTTGCACCAATCACATAACTAATGACAAAGAGTTTTTTAGAGACTTGCAGCCAACGAATATCACCAAAATTAGGATTGGAAATGGTGATTATATCTCTGTAAAGGGAAAGGGAACTATTGCAATAACAAGTTTTTCAGGAATAAAACTTATTTTTGATGTTCTTTTTGTACCTGAAATTCAAGAAAATCTGCTAAGTGCTGGTCAATTAATTGAGAAAGGTTTTCGAGTTGTTTTTTAAGAACAATATTGTACAATTAGAGATGCAGTCAATCAAGATATTTTTAAAGTTAGAATGAAAGGAAAAAGTTTTGCTCTAAATCCATTAGAGGAGGAGCAAGCAGCCTTTTCAATTAAAGAGAATATTATTGAGATTTGGCACAGAAGGCTTGAGCATTATCATTATGAAGGGCGGCTGAAAATGAAGTCCAAGATGATGATAAAAGATCTTCCAGAATTTGAAGATCAAATTTCAAGCTGCAAAGCATGTCAATTTGGCAAGTTTAGTAGAAAACCTTTTTTGAAAGCAAATGGCAGAGCTTCAAGGAAGTTGCAGTTGATTTACACAAATATCTCGAGCCCACAAAGAACACCATCTCTAAAAGGTAGTCTCTATTATATTGTCTTCATTGATGATTACACCAGAATGTGTTGGATTTTTTTCTTGAAGTTTAAATTAGAAGCTGCTCAAGTTTATTGGAAATTCAAGGCAAGAGTAGAAAATGAAAGTGGCTGCAAAATTCAGAGTTTAAGATCTGACAATGGGAAGGAGTATACTTCAATAGAATTCAACCAATTTTGTGAAGATGCAGGTATTGAACATCAACTTACAGCACCCTACACTCCACAACAAAATGGAGTCAGTGAGAGAAGAAACAGATTCATCATGGACATGTCAAGATGCATGTTGTATGAGAAAAATTTGCCAAAAAAGTTTTGGGCAGAGGCAGCAAATACAGCCGTGTTTCTTCAAAACAGACTTCCAACAAAGGCAGTAAAAGATCAAACACCTTTTGAGTCCTGGTATGGATATAAACCATCACTGAAATTTCTGAAAGTTTTTGGTTGTTTGTGTTTTACTCTTATTCCACAAAGCAAACGTAAAAAGTTGGATAAAAGAGCATGTCCAGGCATTTTTATAGGCTATAGTACAGTTAGCAAGGCTTATAAAATTTTTCAGCCACAAACTGGAAATATAGTTGTTAGCAGTGATGTCAAATTTATAGAGAAAGAAAAGTGGAGTTGGAATGATGAACAGAAGAAAAATCAGACTACAGTAGAGTTGAACAAACAGTTTTTTGGTTCAAATACTGAAGAAGAAGAAGAAGAAGAGGACGAAGACTAGCAGAATGAAATAGAGGATAATATCCCAGTGAGAGGAACTAGATTGTTGTCTGACATTTATGAAGAGTGCAACATAGCTGTGTGTGAACCTGCAGACTATGAAGAAGCAAAAAAAGATCAAAAGTGGATAGTTGCAATGAAGGAGGAACTGTCCATGATTGAGAAAAATAAGACTTGGATTCTAGTGGAAAAACCTCAAGACAAAAAAGTGATTGGTGTTAAATGGGTGTACAGAACTAAACTAAATGTTGATGGGTCCATCAACAAACATAAAGCAAGGCTTGTGGTAAAAGGCTATGCTCAAGTTTTTGGCACAGATTACTCAGATACTTTTTCACCAGTTGCTCGTTTGGACACCATAAGACTTTGCTTGCTGTTGCTGCTCAAATAAATTGGAGAGTGTATCAACTTGATGTAAAATCAGTGTTTTTAAATGGTGTTCTACAGGAAGAAATTTATGTTAAACAACCAGATGGTTTTGTGAAAGAAGGAGACGAGGAAAAAGTGTTTCTTCTCAAGAAGGCTCTTTATGGATTGAAACAAGCTCCAAGAGCTTGGTATAGTGGGATTGATGACTATCTGTTGAGCTCAGGCTTCAAAAAAATCTTGTCCGAAACCACTCTATACATTAAAAGTAAGAATAATGAAGTTCTTATAGTTTCTCTTTATGTTGATGATCTTTTAGTGACATGAAATGATGAGTGGTTGGTTAAGGAATTCAAACAAGAAATGATGAAGGTTTTTGAGATGACAGACCTCGGGTTGATGACCTTTTTTCTTGGAATAGAGATCAAACAAGCTGAGCATGAAGTCTTCATTTGCTAGAAGAAGTATGCAAAGGAGATTTTATACAAGTTTAAGCTTGAAGAATGCAAAGAAGTAAACACTCCTATGAATCAAAAGGAGAAGTTGTGTAAAGAAGATGGCACTGATAAAGTTGATGAAGGATATTTTAGAAGTTTGATTGGTTGCTTGATGTACCTTACATCAACACGACCTGATATTTTAAATGTTGTAAGCATTTTGTCCAAGTTTATACATTGTGCAAGTGGACTACATCTCAAAGCAGCTAAGCGAGTACTTCGATATGTCAAAGGCAAAAGTGATTTTGGAGTTAAATTCACTAGAAGCAAGGGGTTCAAGCTGGTTGGTTTTTCTGACAGTGACTGGGGAGGTTCCATTGATGACATGAGGAGTACCTCAGGCTACTATTTTACTTTTGGATATGGTATTTTCTCATGGAGTTCCAAGAAGCAAGAAACCACAGCACAATCTACAGCTGAAGCGGAATTTGTTGCTGTAACAGCTGCTGTTAATCAAGCATTGTGGTTGAGAAAAATTTTACTGGATCTTCATCTGGAGTAGAAAGAAAGCACCAAGATTTTTGTCGGCAACCAAGCTGCAATTGCTATTTCTCATAATCCTGTGTTTCATGGGAAAACTAAGCACTTCAACATCAAACTATTCTTTGTGAGAGAAGTACAAAAAGAAGGATCTGTCATTTTGGTTTACTGCAAATCTGAAGATCAATTAGCAGACTCATTTACAAAACCACTTCCAGTTGGCAGATTTAAGTTTCTAAGGCAAAAAGTTGGTGTTTGCCACTTCTAAAGCAAGGAGTGTTGAAAATATGCTTTAGTTCCTATGAATAAAAATCCACGTGTCAGGTCCACGTGTAGTTTATTTGTTTTTTAATAAATCTTTGATATATTCGAATTAGTTTAAAATAGGATCTATGGTTAATTTTTTATTTTTATCTTTTTAAATAATTGTTAGATGTAATCTTTCAATTATGAGTTTATGAGTTAATCTCATCGTTTTGATGCATCAGATTATTTCTTTTCCTTCAAAAATAGTTTTGTTTTATTTGTTAAAAAAACAACATCCTCCATTCTTTATGGAATCTAAATCTTGTCGAATATCATAATTACAAATTGTTCTTTTTCAAATCTTTTTTAATTATATTTCAAAATTGCATTCCATTTTTTGTGACAAAATATTTTTTAGTATTTGCTAGTAGAGTGTACATAAAAAATGTAACTTTCATTATAACTTCTCTACGTAACCCTTCATCATACCGACATTTATACTCTCTCCTGTGATACTTATTGTTGGGATTGGTCCATATTTTTTAAGCTGAGTATAAAAGAGAGTTTTGTAACTAATGAAATCCTAGAGTGATAACGAGAGAGAGAGAGAGAGAGAGAGAGAGAGAGAGAGAGAGAGAGAGAGAGAGAGAGAGAGAGAGAGAGAGAGAGAAGATTGAAGAAAATAGATTTTCGGATTTTTAGAGACAGTTAGACGAGAATTGTTTTTTCTCGAGTTTCTATTGTTGGATCATTGTGAAAGTTGAACTGCAGCTTCGCAACATCAATGGGTATATTTGGAACGATGGAGATTGTCGTCTGAGTTTTCTAAGGCGGTCTGTTGGGATAAAAACATGACTGCAGTTTGGTAACCCTATGTTTATTTTCTCTTACATTTTGTTATCTTCCAAAATTAGTGTTCAATCTTGATGAATATTGTATGCCTCTAGTTTGTTGAGTAAGAGAGAACTTTGGTGTACCCATTATTTTTGTTATAGTGGAAAGTTCAATTAAGTGGCCTATGGGTCCCGTGGTTTTTTACTCTCACACTTTTGAGGGTTTTCCACAGTAAAAATTGGTGTTGTGATCTCGTTATTTTTGTTGGTTTGTTTTACCTATTTGATTGCACAAAGAGAGAAAAAAAATATTTTATTCTGCTGTGTAATTTTGGATTATTTTTCTCAACACTTATGCATTGAGGTTAAGGGTCGTAAATCGGCTCGTGACCCTCGACACGAGTATAGACCTATTATTCTACCCCCACGCAGGCTTGGAAGTGACCAACTTTTTAATCAACCTATTATCATAGCGATAAAGTACAATTGTCATATTAGATTACAAAAATGGACTTGCATGCCACTTGGGGATCTTGAGCCACCCCATTTAGGATGAGTTCGGCCGTGTCGAGCTAAACCTTGATTTAGCGAGCTAGCTTGATCACTTGATGAGGCTGAGTTATGTGTTATTTTTTTTGTATTGATAGAAATAATCTAATTAATTAAAATATTTACATTGATAAATAAATTATGTGAGCAAGCATTAACATTAAATTGGTGTGCTTAGATTTACTAAATATAGGTGTATTAAATCATAAGAATGAGTAATTGAAATCATTAATATTTACTTGACCAATTTATGTATTGTTGTGATTTTTCAAATTTATTTATACTGAGTAATCATTTCTTAATAAAGTTTTTGGGTAATTAACAAAACAATCACTGATTTATATATGAGGATCACTAAATAATTTTTGTTAATAAATAAAATAATAAAATATAAAAAATAAATAGAATAAATATCATTGTTGCATTTTCGTTAGAAATATGAAAATATTATTTTCGCAACGAAAGCGTATCTTCCACTACAAAACGTCAATCCTTGAAATATAACTTATTCTTACTCATACTCACCTTCCGTTGCATAAAGTAAATATTTGGAATAACATTTATTTTTTGCAGTGGAAGACGAGTATTTACTGCAAAAATAAGATTTGCTTTCTACAGCGAAAGACGCGTTTCTGCTCCAAAAAACATATTCAGAAACAAGTCTTTGAAATAAAACTTACTTTCCCCAGCAGATACTCACCTATTGCTGTGGCAAACAAATATTTGAAACAAAATTACTTTTCGCAACAAAAGACTCATTTTTGTTGCCGAAGACATATTAAATTTATAACGAAAAATGAGACAGTGACGTTTGCGTTGTTTATTCTCTATAGTTTAAGGTTTTATTTATTAACAAAAATTAATTTTCGATTAAATTGTTACTTATTTGAGTGGTTGTTTTTGTTAACTTCCGTAAAGCTTTTCACCTAATGATTGGATATCTACGTTCTCTAAGCTATTTTAGGGGAAGGCAGAGAAGAGCTGAAACCTGAATTCTCAAAGTTTTTTACAAATTCACCTCTAAATGTTTGAGGGGAGCATCCCATTTCGCTCACCCGTTTGTCCGTCCCCGGCTTCGGACCCTCCCTTCTCACTTCCGGCGAAGGCTCCGCGAAACAAGCCAGGATTGAGGATAAAACCGATTTATTGGAAGAATATAACGTCGAAGCTTAGTTCTGTTGCAGTTCCTTCAAATTCTACCTCTGGGGCTCTCAATCAAACAGTTGGTGGACAGTGGGTGCGAACCGTTGACGAGAATGAGTCGAGAAAGAAACGGGTGTTTTTCTTGGATGTAAATCCACTCTGCTACGCCGGTAGTAGACCTAGCTTAAGCTCGTTTATTCATTGGGTCTCCCTCTTCTTCTGTCAAGTGAGCCGTACGGACCCTGTAATTGCGGTGAGTTCCTTCCCTTTTCTTCACTAAGCTGATAGTTTAGGTCATCAATGTACGTGATGGTGACTTCTTTTGTGCACAGTTTTATGATGGCCAGAGTTTGTAATTCTATTTAATTATTCGCTTGGTTATTATAGCGTCTTAACTTGTTATCAAAGCATACTATATTATTTTTGAAATTACATAATTTTGTAGGATCGTAGTTTTAACTTTTCATCAAGATATTGTATTTGGTTTTCTATATTAACTTGGAAATGATTCTGTTTCCAGTCTTTGGGCTATATGTGAAAAATAATTTAATTCTTTGAAATTTCTACCATGCAAAAATAACATATTGAACCCTCTGCAATAGGGGTTAGCACAGATTACTTTCAAATATGTTTTTGAGTGGTGTTTTATAGAGTTCATAATACTAGATTGTTTTAACTAGACCAACACAACAACTTATATACCAGAAAAAAGTGCTAATCAACACGAGGAACTTTAATCCGTACAATCATCCTGCGTTCAAGTTTCAAATTTGAGTTTTTTCTCATTGAAAAGATCTGAAAGTTTGTATTTTATGGGAACATTGTTGTTCAAGATTGTCATTTTACTCTTATCTGTTCCTAAACAACGTGATTCTCTTTGCTACCTCTTTACCATATTTTTTTCTTCCATCATAAAACTGTTGCTTTTAAAAAAAAAAATTTCGTCTTATCAAAATGAAGCATTGAGTTAACAGGTTCTTGATGGGGAAGGGGGTAATGAGTATCGAAGGCAAATACTACCTTCATATAAAGCACATAGAAGTAAATTCTCAAGACATCCATCAACTTCAATCAGACCTTCACATGGTGTTTTTAGGAATTCACATCGAGTTATAATTAATGTTCTCCAAGAATGCAATGTGCCAGTAAGTAGATCATACCTTTTATAACTAATATCTACAGGTTTTATTTCCATAGTATATTTGTTTTGTTCAGGAAATATGCTTGTACTTTATAACTACTGATTAACAATGCATATGCAACTGTTGAGAATATATTAAGGGGTAATTTAGGTATTAATATTAGAATTAGTTTTTTATAAATAGAGGGAAGGAGAATCACTTAGGGAAATTATTGAATATTGTTTAAGCAAAATACTTTCTAGAGTAGTTTTGTTGTTCAAGCGACTTGCTTGTGGGATTTTTAGGGCCGGTGTTTCTCCGGACCTGTGGGGTTTCTTTTTCAGTTAGTGTGGAGTTTGTTTGTATTTATTAATTGATCATACCACGCAACAGCAACCTACATTGCTTATTTACAGAATGCTTAGTTACTCGTGGCTCAATATGCTCATGAACGTTCAAACTTCTCTGTTGATGCCAGTTGATAACTTATATTTAGTTTCTAGAATGTTGCCAACGGATGAATCTTGACACAATAGCAATTTGTTAGGGCTGTTATATCTCTTTTGTTATAAGAACCCATTTGTATTGAGAAAGAGAATGTACAAGAGAAAAGGAAGGGGATGACCCATCCCAAGTAAAGTGTCAGGATATATGTATTTTGAGCTAAAATTCACGAGGACCAAAGAGATATATTTCTTAAGTTACAACAAATAAGATTTGATTGTATTTTGAAAAATAAAGACCAGGTAACTATTTGGTGTAAGATGTTTTTAAGAGATATCATAAGGCTAATATTCTTTCCTTTATAAGAGATATGATGAGGTTAATGATTGGGTTGACCCTGTTAAATCTATGTTTTTAGTAGGGCTTACGAAAGTATTATTCCATCGGAATGAATTAAACGAGAACAAAGTATTTTTATTTTAAATCGAATTGAAGAAAAAGTCGGAAATGTGCAGAAGTGCTAGCTTACAATTTCAATTGTAACTAAACTAGAGAAATACAATTGCAGACTCACTTTTTCAAAGTCCTTAGTTCTAGGAGATTATGAATTCATCTAAGTTATTTAATTTAGTGAAGCTTACTAGCAAAATATTTACTACACGTATAAATATTTCATTCATGCACTTGTATATTTATTTTTCTTAAGAAACTTTAATCAGGCAGGTCGTAAAAATTGAAGGTCATGAAGCCGATGATGTTGTTGCGACACTTGTGGAACAAGTTTTGGATAGAGGATACAGAGTGGTGATTGGATCTCCAGATAAAGATTTTAAGCAACTCATTTCAGAAGATGTTCAAATTGTTATGCCTTTGGGTGACCTAAACAGATGGTCTTTTTACACCTTAAAGCACTACCTGGCTCAGTACAAGTGTGATCCGCGCTCTGACTTGAGCCTTAGTAAGTATAGAAATCATTGCAATTATTTATAATTATTGCGATTTGCAAATTACCCTGTTGAAAATTTCCATAGAGGAGCATGAAAACTTATAATTACTGAAAAAAATGTAATTTTATTTCATGAGTAGGATCTGTAGCGGCCTATATCGTTGACGTTTTTTTTTAAAAGGAAACATTGATTCGAATTCTGGAGGGAAGACATTGTTTTGGTTGATGAAATGCCTAAAAAGATATGTTAATCTAAAGGACAACTGAGAAGGCTACTTGATTTGTACTTGAATCTAAAATGGCTTCTTCTCAGGTGTTTTAGGGTCATTTGATATTTTGGTATTAATACATCACAGTGATTGTTTTGTAGGATGCATACTCGGTGACGAGGTTGACGGTGTTCCTGGAATTCAGCACGTTGCTCCTGGGTTTGGGCGAAAAACTGCCGTAAAGCTTTTACAGAAGCATGGTTCATTGGAAAATTTACTGAAGACTGCTGCCGTAAGAACTGTTGGACGACAATATGCACAAGATGCTCTTGTAAAGTACGCCGACTATCTTCGGAGAAACCAGAAAGTACTTGCTCTAAGAAGGTAACGAGTTAATTCTGAGAAACCTTTTATCCTCAAAAGATTACAGGGGATAAACGAGATTGTGTTATAGGTCTAGTCTTCGACCCTTTCTTCTTTTAGCCCTTCATGTTCTGTGCCTGTTTTTATCACTTTTTGATTCTCAATTTATAGCTTGATTGAACTGTTAAATGCAGGGATCTTGACGTCCAACTTCAAGAGCAATGGTTGGGCGAGAGAGACACGAGCAATGACTCGATCATTCTCTCAAACTTCTCGAAATCGTTGAAATGAAATCGCAGGAGAAATCCTCAAAATATATCTAGTTTTTCACTGTGGCTAATTGCAATCAGGTATTGGCTCAATCCCCATTGTTATAGAAATTTAAAGAATGTGCTTAAATATAGAATATTATTAGATAGATTCAAAGCTATTAACTCTACAAAATATCGCATCATTGAGCTCAGGACATCGATCGATCCAGATTTTCGCTTACTTGCTAAGGACGTTTCAATTTATTTTTTTCGACAATTTTCAGAAAACATATTAGGATCTTTCAACACTTTTCGAGTACCCTTTTGGTACACAAATTTGTATTATTTCTTATTTGTTTGGACAAAATCTGTATCAGGAATCACGATCGCGAGGAGATGTTCAAGTTGTGTATCTGCAGCAAATGAAGTTTCTTTGAAGAATGATATATTTTCAGACGGGAAATGGATGATAGTTGATGTTAGAGCGAGAGAGAAATGTCTACGACAACCTAGTTCTACACGAAGGAAGAGAATGGACTCTCTAATTCAGCTGATTTCCTATTGTTTTTTCCAATTAATCTTGGGAGAAAAGTTGATTTTTCAAATATTCTTCTGTATTATGAAAATGCGACATTTGGAAGTATGATTCTAATTGGAATTTTGATTTCAACTGAGTTGCCAAATTGCAGACACCGACAGAGCGACTTTCGATGACGAATGGCGATCGAAAAACACAGATTAAAATGAAAGTATATAATCTTGTATGAACTCATGACCCATAATAATAATAATGTCAAAGAACTGAAAAGACGATCAAAGAAGCAACTTTGATCGTCTTGTACGAGAAGTTCATGGCCGTCGGTTGATTGAGAAGAAGACGCTTCAACCCTTGTCTCCTTCCTTAATGTCCTCCCGTGCTGAAGAATGAGCTCGTTTGTCTCGGCGTTTTTGGAAGAATCGTCAGAGCCAGAATTGCGCTTACCGCCGCTGCTATGCTGCCCATCACAAATGCCGGGGAGTTGCCGCCACCGAAGGCTGCGTCTAGAGGGCCGCTCACCACCGACACGAACATCTTTTTTTTTTTTGAAATTTTTGTCATTTAAGGGATGAAATATGTCAATATAAATTCACGGCGGGAGTTCGGAATTTACCTGTGGGATAACGATGGCCAAGTTCAACAGTCCAAGAGAAAGCCCTGTAAAACAAGAAAAATGGTGGAAATTTTAGTACCATGAGAAGGGAAAATGATGATGATTATCATGGTGTTCGATGTAACCTTGCCCAGCGCCGCAAGTGACGGAGTAGATGGACGCCAAAGCCCATGGAACACTGAAATTCACCTGTTGAGCCATTCAAAGACTTGTTTCTTAGAAAATTATGCAAATATCCCAGACAAATATGATGGAAGAAGATGAGAAGAAACTAACTGAAAGAGGAATGCCAAGAATTGCAAAGATGGCCAACGCTCCGGCTTTAATATCAGAGGGGGGATGGTGGAGGCCATTGACATGCCTCCATTTCTCAGCAACCTTGGTCACAACCACAGTCATACCCAAGGAGATGGCCAGGATAAAGTTAACAACCGCCCACCAATTCTTCATGCCCTTCAGCGCACGACCAATGGGTTCGACTGCAAGAGATGCAAAGGCCAGAACAATGGAGTTAATCATCAAACCTAGAGCCCCAGCTCGCACACCGAGATCATAAATCTTCACTTCCTCCGCCGTCCCCTTCGGCTTTCCTCCGTACACTTCCAGACCCATCCAATCTGTGTCGAACAACAGGAAGGGGAACCAGGCGATCCAGTTCAAAGCAGTCACAAGGAAGAGAATCCACATGGGTCTAGAAAGCTGCTTGAACGCCGTCGACAGCTGGCGGAAGAACGGCTCTGATTCCTCGCCGTGCTCCTTCTTCTCTAACGGAATCTCTCTGACGGTTAAAACGGCAAAGGCTGTCACGGTGATGAGGAGGACGATGTCGATGATGAAGCAAGATTTCAGATTTGCACAGTAATCGTCGCAGGCTTTTGTCTTTGTGAAGGAAAGGAACTTATGGAGGCCGCTGTACGAACCAGCTGCGTAACCCAGAATATTTCCGACAGCCATGAAGAAGGAGAAGAACCCATTAGCGAGGCTCATTTTCCTATGATCCTCACCGGAAAGATCAGCCAGAAAAGCTCTGCAAGGTCCTTGCAACATGTTGTTAGCCACGTCGAGCACCCAAAAACCGACGACGAAAATGGCGACGGCTCGTGGCTTTGTGGCCTTCGATAGATCATCGCCGGCAACATGGCCAATGTCTGCCGCGAAGCCAATAAAGAAAACAGCAAGGGCGACGAAGACCGCTCCGCCGATAATGAAAGGACGGCGACGGCCTATCCGCGAAGTACACCGATCACTATAATAGCCAACGATTGGCTGAACCAATAAACCAGAAATAGGACCGCATAGCCAGATGAATGCCGCCCAAGTATGGGGAACTCCTAATTGCTGAACGTAAGGAGTTAACAGAGAGAGCTGAAGAGCCCATCCAAACTGAACACCAGCAGCGATGGCAGAAACGACAATAACCTTACTAAGAGGGCTAGAAGCTGGGCCTTGTACTACTGAACCATTCTCCATAGCCGATAGCTAATGACTAAAAAACTAGACAGCTGTGATGAGCTATACAGTACACAGTGGGACTGATTACAAAAAATATCTCCAAATCTGAGAGCAACCCAAAAGAAAGTGGAGAGAAACCCAGAAAGGAATCCCGAAGATGACAGCGTAATAGGTGTCTGTTCAGAGGAATTTCACAAAAGACAGAGGGCAGCCATTGTGTTATTATAAGCTCGGAGGACCGATCGAGGAAGAAATAGAGGAAACCTCCATAAAAGGTGGACTCAATTAATTTAGCCAATTTAATCACTGTTTAATTATCAATATTGGGTAACATCAATTATCTCCCTAAATGAATATGGTAATCCCATCCTCTGTTGATTTGATATTGTTATATTTCTAATTAAGTATAATATATTTATTGAAAATAAATGTGAAGAAATATTCTATCTCGACGGGTACAGTCAGCTGAAACAATAACGCTTATCCATAAAATTACCATAATTGATTCATCCATCCCCTGTGTCTTAATTTCGGGGAGTCTTTTAAGGCAATTAAATCCACATAATTAAGGCAAACGATGTATTAAGATAGAATGATCA
The DNA here is from genome assembly GCA_022433065.1 of Begonia loranthoides. Taxonomy (NCBI): domain Eukaryota; kingdom Viridiplantae; phylum Streptophyta; class Magnoliopsida; order Cucurbitales; family Begoniaceae; genus Begonia; species Begonia loranthoides. Next base: position 1,408,164 of record CM039484.1, on the reverse strand, counting down.
ACCGCCATTAGCCATAAACGGAGGTGGAAGATAAGGATTGCACCATCATATCGCTTGGGTCATCAACAGGACCGGTTGGCTGGGCTAGTTTCCACAATCGGCCCGCTCATTTTTGTTTTCAGGTCATCGTAGTAAGAAATTGACAACAATCCGCCATTAACAAGAACTTGAGGAAGCTTTCTCCCCACAGAATTCAGAAGTGAGAACCTTTTTTCCATTTATTAAAATCAATTTTCTTTCCATTCATTTCTTGTTTGACAACGCTTTTTAAACAGGTCTTAAGTCACTGTACAACAATTACGAGACTTCAGGTCGCTTGCTATCAGAAACCTCGAACTGACAGAAGAATTGTTTTCCAAGAAACTCATGGGTGTTGATTAAGAAGAAGAAGAAGTGTCAACCTCGAGTGGATAGCAAAAGAAAGAAGATTGGAGGCGGCGGATCACCCTCCGTTTTAATGTCCTCCCATGCTCAAGAAGGAGCTTGACTGCCTAGGTGTTTTCNTGGCGGAGACTCCATAATTAGACAAGACTCAATTAATTTAGCCAATATATTCGCTACTCAGATGGATCATCCAGCAAATCTTGTTTACCTTTCAGTTAACTTCCCCATTTTTTGGTGAAAGAAAGCTAAATTCAGCTGTTAATTGCATATTATCAATATTTAAAACACCAATTAGTACTTAAATGGATATGGTCATATCAACAAAACTCAGTTCGCTGAGACTCAAAATAATAAAAATTAGTTAATTATCAATTCAGCCCCTAATATTTGGGTATTGTTTAAAAAACACCCTCAACGTTAAATGTTTATATCTAATACCTTAAAGTTTGACACGTTATCAAAAAACACCCTATGGTTATCAAATCGTTGACAATCACCCTAGCATCTCTCGTGTGGCTTCTTCACTCCCTCCATCTTGTAAGCATCCTTCATTCTTCACAGCCTCTGCGAAGGAACTTGGCCGAAGACGAACTCTGCGTAGACGAACCCCTGCTCTGCGAAGACGACCGGCCGGCTCTCCCCTTTGTGAAGACGATCGAAGACACTCGTCTGGCTGCCCCTTTTCAGCTCGAGTCGTCTGTTGCCGAGGGAAGATACACAAAGGGGTACGTATACAATTAGGCTTTACGATTTGAAAATTTTGGAAAATTTCGGGGAAATTAACGATTTGGGAATGACTCTCTGGTTGTTTTCTGATTGATATAAATTGTTAAGGAAAACTTGTTCTACCTGTTTTTGCAATCTGTTGGAATCTTCTGTTTTTATTTTTGCGACTCAGTGCGAGGATTTTGTGACTCAACGCGATGCTTTCGTGATTTCCTGCGATTGGGTTGTATATCTGTAGATGCGAATTTTTCGAATTGGGTCTCCCCTTAATTTTTTGATTTAGTGGTTCATAAATTTTGGTGAATCGCTTATTTGCAAAATCATCAAATAATGCTCTACATGATGGTTGAGGTTATTGTGCTTGTGTTTTGTTGATGTCTGATTGATTGAGATACTTTTAAAAAAGAATGATTGAGTATATTGTTGATGTCTGATCGAGCTCATCAATTGAACATTTTGGAAAAATCTCATTTCTTGCATTCTATTTAGAAACATCATGGCAACGAGCTTGTCCTATTAAATTGGTATTGCAGCATATTGCTTTATTGTATGTGATGATTTAATAATTCTCTGCTTATATTTTATCTTTCATGAAATATGAAAATTTTCCCTGTACAACAGTTTGGCGAGCGAGAAAATGAGTGAAAAAATTTGGAGCTAATTATCCTCAGTTAACCAAGATCTCTGTAATTTACTGAAGGCAAAGTTTAGCCCCCTTTTGGATCTTCTTCAGAACCTCTATATCCTCAACCATTTCCTTGGACCATGTGGTCTTACCACTGTTGAGGGAGGCTATGGATTCAGTTCAAGCGCTTCCTCCTGTCTCAAACCTCTCTCCTTCAGTCGTCTCCTTCCTCAATTATAGACTAAATTCTGAAGAAAGTCTCGCTCTTGCTCCGACCCTCGTCTCGGAACTGCAAATGCAGTGTTCTTCCTTGGATCAATCCTTAATTGATCTTAATATGAAGCTGGAATCAGCTCTTGGAGCTCACTCTTTATTCTCTGATCGAATTCATGGGCTTTTTGACAAAGTAAACCCCAGATTGATCAACTTTGAATCGTTCGCTCCCTCTCACAGACACGCATCAGGTACGTTCGTCTCTTTTTTCTTTTCAAGAATCGTCCTTACATGACGAATTTGCTAGAATGTTGCATTGATTTTCGCTGAATTTGAGTGTAGACAGAGGTGGAGGGGTGGATAGGGCGGATAAAATGTTGGGGGAGGAGCTGCCTGCATTGGCAAATGAAGTGGCAAGAATGGAGACAGTTCGTATCTATGCAGGTGATTAGCTGATCACTGTCTCTGGGTTCCGAATGTGCTATCTGTTTGAAAAGATCATATCCGTTTCAGTAGAATTGAAGTCCAATGATCTGGATTTTTTTTTGTAATTCAAAGTTTGTTCGGCAGTGCATGCACCAGTTCACCCTACCATTAGATAGTTTCTTTCTTCAAATATTTACAGACCTGATTGGACGTCAAAGATTTGATTGTAAGGATAAATGATAGTCTAATTTGCCCAGATATGAGTGGAAAATTTAGTTTTGAGTTTGTTATGGTGATCTGCGTAATAAAGATGGAGGTTGCCTATTTTCCTTATGTTTCCTTATCTCTTTTCAATCTTTGGATATCTTTCAGAAACTGCAATGAAGCTTGATATGATGGTAGGAGATATCGAAGATGCTGTTTCTTCTGCTATTAACAAGAACTTGAGGAAGCATTCCACCTCACAGAATTCAGAAGTAAGAACCCTTTTCCATTTATTAAATTGAAAGCTCTCTTGGCTATATTTTTTTCGACTTGTTTCTTGTTTGAGAATGCTTTATAAACTGGCCCTAAGTCACTATACTACAATAATGCTTAATAATTCCAGGACCAGTGGTCGCTTGCTATTAGAAACCTCAAACTAACAGAAGAATTGTTGTCATCTGTATCAAAAGCAAATCCTCAGTGGACGCATCTTGTATCTGCAGTTGATCATAGAGTGGATAGAGCCCTGGCAATTTTGAGGCCTCAGGCTATTGCAAATCATCGTGCCCTTCTTGTTTCACTCGGATGGCCACCACCTCTTTCCAATGTGTCTGCATCAGAACTAGGAAAAAAATCAGCTCAAGTTCCCAATCCTCTTTCCTCTATGCGAGGAGATCTCAAGCTGAAGTACTGTGAAAACTTTCTTGCATTGTGCAGCCTACAAGAACTGCAGAGGCGTAGAAAATCTAGACAGCTCCATGGATATAATGGAGAAATTTCTTTGTACCAGCCCATTTGGGCAATTGAAGAGCTTGTGACTCCGATTTCATTACTATGTCAACGCCATTTTTCAAAATGGGATGATGAGCCAGAGTTTATTTTTGCTCTAGTTTACAAGATCACCAGGGACTACGTAGAGTGTATCGATCAATTATTGCAACCTATAGTTGACGAAGCAATGCTAGTAGGGTATAGTTGCAGAGAAGAATGGATTTCAGCCATGGTTTCCTCTTTATCGACATACTTGGCAAAAGAGGTTTTCCCTAACTATGTTAGACAACTGGATGAGGAGAACAACACTGACATTGGACCAGAGGCAACTATTTCATGGCTCCATCTCATTGATTTGATGATATCATTTGATAAAAGAATCAAGAGTCTGGTAAAAGACTCTGGAATATTTTTTGCTTTGCAGGAAGATAACGATCTACAGAAAATCTCTTGTCTGTCTGTTTTTGGCGATCAACCTCATTGGCTTGAATTGTGGGCACATATAGAAATGAGAGACGCCCAAAATAAGTTGAAACTCATTTCAGATGATGAGCGAAGTTGGACTGGTAAAGTTCAAGTTGCAGATCTTTCATCTACCCCAGAAAATTATAAGTCCCCGATGATTTCTAGTGCGTTTCTCAAGCGTCTGTCATCTCTTGTCGATCATTGTCGATCTTTGCCTAATGTCTCGTTAAGATCGAAGTTTCTCAGGTTAGCTGGTGCACCTTTTATAACTAAATTTTTGGACTGTTTGCTTCTAAGATGCCAAGAAGCTGAAGGATTGACTGCCTTAACCGATGATGATGCTTTGATCAAAGTTTCAAACTCCATAAATGCTGCAAGATACATCGAATCTACCTTGAGGGAATGGTGTGAGGACATATTTTTTCTAGAAATGGGCTTTGGTCAGGATAATCAGACCAAGAAATCAAACAATCTTGTTGATTCTAGTGGATTGATAGAAAATCAGGGAAAGGGTATTATTGATGAGGAGATTAGAAAGCTCGAGGAGTTTAGAATCGAATGGGTTGAGAAAATTTCTATGGTTATTTTGAGGGGATTTGATGTGCAGTGTCGAGATTACATAAAGAATCGGAAGCAATGGCAGGAGAAGGTCGAAGAAGGTTGGACAGTGTCCAAATCTTTCATTGGGGCTTTGGATTATTTGCAAGGCAAAGTGGTAATTTTAGAAAAACATTTAAATGAGATAGACTTTGTTGGGTTGTGGAGAAGTTTGGCGTATGGAGTCGATCGAATGATTTTTAATGGCACCGTTATGGGGAGCGTGAAGTTTCACGACAATGGCGTGGAGCGGTTCAGCAGCGATCTTGAGGTTTTGTTCGGGGTTTTCAGATGTTGGTGTTTAAGACCTCAAAGATTTTTTCCAAAAATGAGTGAGAGCTTGATGATACTGAAAATGGGGAAGGCAGACGTTGAAAAAGTTATGGTGGGTGGGGAGAAATGGATGAAGGACAGTGGGATATCACATTTAACTCTAGCTGAGGCTGAAAAGATTGTCAAAAGCAGGGTCTTTGCAATCTAAATGCGATTTTCCGGTAAATAAATACAGCAGTTCCGATCGGAGAACATGCGCAACATCGGCAAAACAACTGGTAGGAGTATTCAAATTTACTAAATATAGCAGAATGTTCTTGTGTGCATGTTAGTTTTAGCAGAACTCAATGAATTAGGAATATGAGTTTACCAAATATGTTGAATATTATCAATCTTGCTTGATAAATTGTGGGATGAGACGCAAATGTCAAAATTTTATATTAGGGTAATTAACAAAATAATCATAAGATCGTGACAAAATAACCACTAAATAATTTTTTGTGATAAATAAAATACTGAACTATAAGAAATAAACTGAGCGAGCATCGCTAGTATATTTTTCGTTAAAAATTTCAATTTGTTTTCATAATACATAGGTTAATTATTCACTTTCTGCAGCGGAATGTTTGTTTTTGCTGCAGAAAGAATCGTTTTCGTAATGGAAATTAGCTTTTCGCTGCAAAAAGTAGGTTCTATTTCAAGAATTCACTTTTTGCAACCAAATATTCATTTTTGCTATGAAAAGAATATTTTTCGTTGGGGAAATGATCTTTTTCGCTGTGGAAAATATTCTTTCCACTCTATTTGCTGAATTTTTTGTCATTCTTCTGTGGAGCAAGCAATAAATTTTTTGGCGAGTTTTTTTTAGTGGATCGGATACATGTCTAACTGGAGTACATAGATTTTTCAACAAATATTTTAACTAGAAATCTTTCATTTTCACTGGGTGATCTTAGATTATTAAACTATTTAAGTTTGTCGAGTAATAAACTATTTAAATTTATTCCAGCATCACTGATGAACTTCACAAATTTATCGATATTAAGCTTAATAGAATTCAAAATTGCTCTTCATTATATTTGTTGTAAGTATCAACATTTTCATCTAGCCACAATAATTATACTGATTTGATACCAAAATAGAATTTGAAACTTTAAAAAAAGTGAAAATATTGAAATTAAAGTTGGACAAATTCGATGGAGAGATACTCAAAGAATCAGAAAAATTGAAAAGTCTTCTCATTGTTAATGTTTTCTTTAACAAGTTAACGGAAAAACGTGACAACAATGTTTGCGCCGTTCATTTCTCATAGTGCATAATTTTATTTGTTAACAAAAATTATTTAGGGTTTATTTTGTCCATTATCCTATAATTTAATGTTGGTTTTGTTAATTTGCATGAATTATTACAATAATTCATACGGGAGGAATCGAAGGGTTCCTCCGGACCGGAGAGGGTAGTCTCCGAAGCAAGGAAATGGCGGCGGAGAAATATTGGTGACGTGGCGATCTTTAGCTAAATAACAAAACTGAATAAATTTGAGAAAAGGAAAGTAAGGAGAGTGTTTAAAATGTAAGAAATATTTCCTTATCTTCTAGCACTCTTAACTGGAGTGGGAGACCATCAACTATAAATATACCCTCCTCCTCTTCGTTCTTCACCCATCTAGAATTGTTGTCGAGCGAAAAGATGTTTAGGATGCAAACCCGCCTGAAACTCACGGGATTCTTGGAATCCTTACCCGGCGAACCAAGTTTGCTTTTGCAAGTTCAGTGGAAGGACAACCATCTTGCACTGGATCAATGCACTTGGCCAGATATGATTCCCGTCGTGCAGGATGACGCAGTTTATTCTTCTCTCCACCGCATCCCTTACGATTCACTCTCGAGCTTTCCGCCCTCTGAACTCGACCTATCCAGCTACTTCTCCGCCGCTGAATTCTCCTCCCAATGCTCTCTCTATCTCGCTCCTAAAATCGCCTCTTTCGTATCGGACATCGCGTCGTCTTTCGGCGGAGTTTCTCCACCGTCCCTCTTCATCTTCGCCGCACTCAAAACTCTAAATATGAACTTTTTTCCTGTCCCCGGTTGCCTTCATCCGATTTATCCGCCGACGGAGCAGCTGACACCGAGCCGTCAAGACCCATCCCATCAGCCACAGGGGGCTCCACTAAGAGTGCGTGCGTTCTTCAATAGAACCTTAAGTGCAGACTTGACCGAAGTGCACGGAACGGAAGGTGGATATCCGTCGGAACGGAATCGATCGAGGGCGAGAGGGGCGTCTCTACAAGCCATTGCGAGGCTCAAAGAACCAATGCTTGTGAGGGAGGATAGGGAAGCGGGAGACTGCAGTGTGTGTTTGCAGGAGATGTCGGGCATTAAAGAGCTGCTCGCTATGCCTTGTGATCATATTTTCCATAAGAAGTGCATTCTCTCCTGGCTACAAAACAAGAAGTCTTGCCCACTTTGTCGTTCCCAACTCCAAGACTAATTGTAACTCTGCTACAGCTTTTGTTCATTAATATTTTCCTGGTCAATTGATGAACTTGCGACTGTTATTTTTAATGGGGGTTTTCAGTGCTTACACGTGTCCTGTGATTAGAGAGTAATAATCACTTGTAATTATTTAACTAATAATACAAATATTAAAATTACAAATTAAATCAAAAAAATTCATATCCTAGACTTTTTGAGACAAAATAAATCTTTAATTTTGATATGTCAACATACTAAACCTTATCCAATAAAAATATTAAATTTTAGAAATTGGGAAGTTCATCAAAGTTATATGTCCATTTTTTATTTTTAAAAATTGAACACTTTCTCTTCTTTCTCCGCTTTCATTCTGCACAAAAGCGACTGTTCTTCGACGATAAATTTCAAAAAGCAAGAGAGAGTTGATTGAACCTTGAGAATGGTGGCTTTCGGTGAATATTTTTAAGTTTTTGTCAAGTAATCAGTTGGATTACCGAGACTTGAGGTTTGAAAGCTTAAATTTTCAAACATTCCTGTGAGGCGTTCCACTTTAAGTTCAGTTGTATATTAAGAAATTTGATCGGATGATAAATCTGCTTCTGTTTAGATTTTAAAGTTTAGATTAAACACAATACTTATTTTAATATTTCAGTATTTTATTTCGAGAGTTTAGTGAAGTTGGAATTTATTTATTAAAACTCAATATTAATACTTGTATTAATTTCCTTTAATTTAGTACTCTTATTTCATACATATATTATCATTTTATTTCAATATTACTATTAAACTTTTGGTATAATTCTATTGTTTCGGCCCTGACAAAAAAAGTATATTTTATTTAAATCTTCCACTACCAAAATAAATTTTAAAAACTAAAAGGTCGGACAATTCAACCTATTTTCAGGCCGAATCGCTCTCCGTTTTGTTTCATGTTCCCTCTAAAATCGTAGCATTCTAATATCTTGGAGTAGGAGAACATAAACGATAAATATACCATCAGTTCTCTTCATTCTTCACCGAGCTCTCTCTCCCTCCCTCCCTCCCCCCATTACGGCGGCCACCCTCCTCCGAGCAGCTTTCTGGATTTGCTACCACTTAGATCCACATTCAACCTTAATATAAATATAAACGCTAACTACAGTCCACATTCAACCCTTCTCAGTAAGATTATTATTGTCTCCAGCTCTATCGTTTTTCAACAAGATGAACTCATACCTTATCCAATTCTATGTTTCCTCCGACAAATCAGAATATTTAAGGAGCAAAAACCATAATACTATAAAAATCTATTTTCTTAATATATAGTATTTAATTGTTTGATGTGACATCTTATTTATTACGTTAGATGTTAGTCGTATACATATGTAGTGTCTGAATTAGTTAGAAATCATTCTTGTTCCAGTTTGACAATCAAATATGGAGACAAGTTCTGTCCCCTGTGCAGGATGGAGAGAGAGAGAGAGAGAGAGAGAGTTGGTATGGGACAATTCACTGCTATTTCTAAGTGAAAGTAAAGAATGAAACACTAAGAAAAGAGAGAGCAAGAGCAAAAGGAAGGGAAAATGAAGGGGCATCCCTTCAATTGGAGGGCACATGATAAAATCTACCCTTACACATACATCTATAGACAGTGGGACAAGACTCAGCTGTGGATGAACACTTGAAGCTCACCATCACCCTCTTGCACGGAAAACATGGTCCACAAGCGTGCTCACAGTTCGGCAAGCTCGAACCCGTTGTGGACAATTCCATCCCGACATTTCCTCCCTCTTTGCTCGACATAACCATCTGTTTACGATAATAATATTATCAGTTCTCACATTTACATCACAATATATCGATACGATACAAAGAGAGAAAAAAGAGGATATGGCTTGTCCATATTACATTGTTTTTGCTTCTTTCATCATCTAGAATAATGTCAAGGTCAATGGCTATCAATGGAGTAGAAAAAGAAGGGAGTTACTTGCCTTTTTGTTCAAAGGAGGAGTGTCAATCTTTCCATTGTTTTTCCCATAACACACTAAAATTCAACAAGTTAACGAAAAATAACAAAAAAGTAAATAAAAAATAAAGTTAATTTTCACCGTACATATAAATATACTCACGGGAATCACAAGGAACCGACAAGAAGGTTCTCCGTCCACTCATTAAAACGACGAAGAACATAATGACAAGAAGAAAACATATACGAGCAAACAAAGAGATTTTCTTCATCGTATCGAAGATGTCCGAAAAGAGAATCGAAGTTTCGATTTTTAACGGCTGTGAAGAAGAAGAAGAAGGATGCATATAAATAGAAAGGAAAGTATAATAAATGTAGAAAGAGGAGGAAGACATGCTTTGGTCTTCACATGATCCTCGCCCTCCATCAAGTTTTTCACATGTTCTTGCATGTCATCCCAAATCTATTTCCTTTCCCTCTCTTAAATGTTCCAATCAACATCGTACCATGTAATATGTTTCTCCAAATTTGTCTATTATTTGAATTTTTAACCCTTTTTTTTGCTGATTATTGTTGAAATATCGTATTTAGTTTTATTTTTTTAATCATTTATTGCTCGAATAATATTTTGGGCAAAGAATAACCATTTATTATGAGACGAAAAACTACTTTTGGGAAAGTCAAAGAATAATTTTCTAATAAAACTATTTATTTATTTTGTTTAAAAATTATGAGAGATGCTTCGGAATTAAAAAGAATAATAATGAGCAATTATTAATGAATTAATTGAAAAGAAAAAATGGAGGGAGCTTTTAGGTGATAGGAGACAGACAGAGTTCACGTGCAAATGATGGGATTCATCTGTGGAACTGAAGGTCGTCTGCCATTAACCTGAATATCAGGTAATTGAACAACTTCTTGCATTCATTCAATCAATCAATCTTTTTTTAATTTAATTTACTTTAATTTTACAACACTAAAACTTGTTATATTTAACTACCCAGTTCTTTTAGTATAATATTATATATTTTGAATTGAATTTCGTAGGAGTTTATTTTTAAGATTAATTCAAAATGTATTGTATTAGGTAGATAAGAGTGTTGAGAATCGAACGCGAAACGGAAAAAGAAAACTGCGGAAACAGGGACATCAAAATTTATGTGAAAAACCCTTACAAATCAAGGGCAGAAGAGAAATCACTAAGTTGAAATTCAAGGTACAATGAGTTTTACGAATCAAGTATCAATATATAGAGAAACTAAATAACCATAATATTAGATATGAGTCCAACCCGGTCCAATTAGAATTCGGGTCACACTCGAACTCTAATAAAGAGAACCCTACTTATGAACCATATATTTTCAACATTCTCAATTAATGTGAGATTGTGCACCCCTATTAGTATGATTCGGACTCTCACCTGAGCTATTCTTGCTTTCACTAGGCAGGCTACCACATTATCTCCAAATTATCTTGTGCTCTAAATCAGATGACAATATCCCATGAGCTGAAAATTTTTACTTGTTTTGACATGTTGTCGTACATTAAATCTGTAATCTGTTGTCGAACTGCGTAATTAACGCTCGATGAATTATAATCACTAGCCGGACCATGATAAGAAATTGTAATTTATAATTAGAGAGACTTGTATAAAACTCTTACGACAAAATGTTTAATGGATATTGCCTTTCTTTAGATGTTATGATTGAAGATTGTATTTACTCGAAGAAACTTGTAATGAACGTGACACTCTGTACAAAAGTGGGTTAGTTGGAAGGTGATGTGCGAGTCAGCAACCTGCCCAGGTCTACGGCTCGGTCCAAGGTCGACCAGGTGCGACCTGTCATTGGACTGAATAAATATTAAATAATAAAATTTTAATTTATCAAAATCCAGTTGCCCGAACCTAGACATTGTGTTGACTTCATAGAAACACGTCTAAAACCAGCCTGGCTCGGCCTTGGTCCAATGATGAGGCTACACCTTCCATTGCAAAATCTGTGGAGATGCTGAGATTGGAACAGTCTTTCCAGCCCCATCTCATATTTTCCTTAGCAAATTCCCACGACCTTCTTGGATGATGTCGGAGTCATCAAGGAAAACCTCCCCTTGATCTTCTTCTTCCTCATGCGGAGCTCGAGTATCCATGGCGGCGCCTCCTCTCCACTCTCGCGTGCTTCTTAGTTTCTTCTTGGCATTTGCAAGGGAAATAGAAAAATCACCCAGACGACATTAAATGACATTATTAATTACCTTCACTTAGACAAAAAGACAACTTCCCAACAAAGAGGTTTTCTATTTCAACACTGAAAATACGACGTCCATTCGGCAAAGTCAGACCCTGCCGGCGCCGACTATCCCTCCCCTCTCGCTCTCAAGGAGGCGAAGTGCGTGTCCGGAGATGATGTGAACGAGAACTTGGTGGGGCTGAGAGATTATGGTCGGAAAGGGTCGCTGAGGCGATGTTACTCGGTGTTGTGAGGTGGATTCATTTGAAAGAAGCGCATGTGAGCAGCGATGGAGGCTGTTGGAGAGTTTCAACTGGAATATCGAGGTGTTTTCGCCGGAACCGGAAGGGTGAGTGAAAAAGGAAGGATTAAAATTGCTTTTATTTTCGTGTTGTCAGTGTAAAGAACAAGTTTTTGAACTTATTTTCCGATAGTAGACTACAGAGAACAGAGCATTCCCAAGCATTTATCCAACAACCGGGATATCTTCGCCGTCGAACACTTCCTCCGGCAACAAATTGAACAAATAGATTCATGAACTCAATCATTTGTTGTGCAAATAGATTGAACAAGGGAGGGAAATTGAGTAATTAAACCAATTATTTTACACAAAATAAATGTTCCAATTTTGGGTCTACCTCATCTGGCCCAATACAAAATAGGCCAAGTTTGGTATTTGGGCCGGACTAAGGGAATACCACAGTGATTGTTGGTTTTGAGCAGAGACCAACATGGGTTGGATCACTCTAATCGGGAAGACGGGAAGGAGCAAAAGATATGTTCCCGTTCCTTTGCGAACAAATCACAAACACCTGGCGTGCATAGAAGATGGTAACGGTTATACGTGCCCACTAACACTCAACGTGGTGTAGATCGGCGCTGCCACCAAGCAAAGAAGTATGCAACTCAGGACACACCTCAAAACCTTGGATTTTCATAATATGCAAGACTGAAAATCTAAATATCAAAATCGAGACCGGACCATGGTTCGGAGTGCCCGGAAGGGGGAGTGATTTCTGGTCAGAAATATGGGACCCTTTTCGCTATGGAACAAGCTCATGGGGCCGACTCCACCGCGACCCAGATGATGCTTCTGCTCTCGCTCACGCCAACGTCGACTGACGCGAGACCAATAACGCTCATATTTTCCGCGATGATATTCCCGGTCAGCAAATTTTCTCTCATTTTAATTGTGAATGGATCATTTAGATGGCACTGGCCTTTAGCTTGTGTGGAGAGATTTTATGAATTCACGTGTCCTAACTGAACGTAATTTCTTACAATTTATCTCTCAAGATCGACCACTGTAGTGACCGGAATATGGTAGTGTCAAATGAATAATAATGATAATAAGCATAAGTATGGTAAAAAAGAAAGAAAAGGAAGCAGTATCAATGGGTTGTGCAATAGGGTTATGCGCTTTAGTGTCACCGGCCTGCGAGTTAGCCAGGGCGGTGCTAGCCAAGTTCGAAGGGAGGGCTAATAGTGGGAGTGGCAAGGGTGAGGAGAGAGGAAGTGAATGTCCAAGTAGAGGACGGTAACATCTTGCAAATCAGTGGCAACCGGACCAAGGAGGAAGAAGTAAAAACCGACAAGTGGCACAGCATCGAGAGGTTCCGGGAGGGTTCTTTAGGCAATTGCGGCTGCCGGAAAATGCAAAGGTGGACGACATAAAATGCGGGCCAGAGAATGGGGTTTTGACAGTGATGGTGTCTTAGAAGGAAGACGAAGCAAGTCAAAGGAATAATGTTAGGTATATAAATATAGCTTAATGTTTTATTGCTTTGGTTGGTGATTGTGAGTTTGGTTTAAGTTATGTTGTGAGAAATGTAAATTAATAGGCAAGTATGCTCTACTCTTGGTTGTAAGATAGTAGTGGGTGTAATGCATGTGTTACATTTCAATGATTGCCATCTTATGTCAAATATTCCAACTCAAAGATTTTTGCATCAACATTTTTGAAGGTTGAGCATTAGGGGTGTTCAAAATCAAACTAGGTCCTGTGAATCGAATTGAAACCGATCAATTTGGTTCGGTTTAGATCAATTTTGAACACCCCATAACTAATATTCGGTTCTATTTTGTAAGAATCGAAGTTTTTAATTCGGTTTTTGGTTTACGTTTTGCAAAACTGACAATAACCAAATCGAACCAACAAAATTTGCATTAAAAAAAAAAAAGAGAACAAACTACGTTCCGTTGTAGTGGAAAGAACTCGCTTCGCGCTGGATCAAATTATTTCAAAGTGTGAACTGCAAAGGGTAAAGTGCGAAATTGGACTGAAAGTTTCACTTTGTTCGGACTTTAGAATACAAAAGCATGTCTTCCTCTTTAAGGTTTTTTTCTTCCACAACTCGAAATACCTAGAAAATCATCTTCGTTTGGCTGAAATTTGTGACCATTTTACTATCAAATATCTCAATACTTGGTGAAAAATTTGTCGGAGAATTATTGAACAAAATATGACAATGATAGGTGCAAAATAGTTCGGTTTGGTTCAGTTTCAATTTAAATTGAGCCGAACCAAAACTTGTGCACATGTATTGAGGGCGAGCATGCTTTAGCTCGGTTTGATTCTATCCTCTAATTAAACTGGCCAAAATGGAGATACTAGAATTCTCTAATTAAATTGGTCAAAATGAAGATACTATTCGGGAAATTGAAATTGAAATAATTTGATTTGTATTATTTTATTTTAACTCTTTATAATTTATCTAAAATATACTTAGTAGATTTTAGAGTAAATGACAAATCAACCATCGTGGTTTGTGCTAAATGACAAGTCAACAACTATGATATTTTTTCTAACAATTTAACTACTGACGTATGAGAAAATAACAAAACCAACATCGCAGTAACGTTTTTCGTTAACAAATTGATGAGACACCGTCTCAAGATACCATGAATACGCGGTGTCTCGCAAGAAATCGCGGTGTCTCACAGCGCAAGACACCGCGATTTTTGCGGTGTGTCACAGGCTTCTCTTCTACGAATCTATGAGCATGGGTCATTGGCCAAGAACCTGTCTTCCAAAATGCTCGATTGGAGGAAGAGATTTCAAATTGTTGTAGGAACAGCAAAAGGGTTGGCTTATTTACACAAAGAGTGCCTAGAATGGGTTCTTCACTGCGACGTCGAGCCTAAAAATATTATTCTGGATTGAAATTATTCCACTAAAGTTGCTGACTTCAGGCTGTCTGAGCTTTTAGAAAGAGAGCAGCTTCCAGATTCAGGTTTGGCTCAGGAAAGAGGAACGAGAGGTTATATGACTCCTGAATGGGTTTATAATCTGACAATCACGTCTAAAGCGAATGTTTATAGTTATGGGATTGTTGTGATGGAGTTGGTGACCGAAAAGACGATGATGAACGAAAAACGTAACTGCGATGTTAGATTTGTCATTTTTCTATACGTTAGTAGTTAACTTGTTAAAAAAAATATCATAATGATTAACTTGTCATTGATCACAAACCTAAATAATTGATTTGTCATTTAACCGAGATTTAAAACAAAAATGGTGGCCTGGCCCAATTTAGTACAACCATTAAAATACTTTTTTTTTTTGTATTTTCTCAAAAGATTGGATAAATAATACGAGGACGACAATAGAGACGTTAGCCTGAAGAATTTTGAGTCGTTTAAAACGATCACAACTATTCAGTTTTGCGGCGCTTTGTTTCCGCAAATGGCGGTTCTTCCCTCCCCTTCCTCCTCTTTCTTTCCCGCCATTTCCAAACCGAGCAATCTCTCTCTTCTCAGTTTCTCGCGGTCTATCCTTTTTCCGTCTCAATCCGGTGGTGTTGGCTGTTCTTCTTCTCGGATCCTTGGATTTCGGAGGTGTCCCCGTCGTTGCGGCGCTTCCACTGGCGATGTAGACACTTTCACTGAGTCTTCTGGTTATCTTTTTGATCTATCGGCCGTGGAGGTCGAGTCCTTGACTGATTACAGCATCTCGAAGATCGCTGCGATTTACCGGAGGAGACCATTACTCCTCCTCCGTCGTCTCTTTCAGATTGGGACCACTTTTGGCAAGTGGTTTGGACTCCGTTACATCGACGGCCTTATGGACCGCTCCGAACTCATGTTCGAGGTCACCTTTTTTTTTTTATCATTTTTATTTTGTAAACTGCGAAATTCAGCAATTTTTATTTAAAAACGATACTGAGTTTGTGTTGTTGTGTTTTCTTGTTATTTTCTCGTTTTCTTGCAGACAAGGGCTTCAGAGCTTCGGAGAATATTGATGGAGCTTGGTCCGGTGAGTCATGCCAATATTCACTATCTATTCCATTGGTAGTTTGATGATTGCAAACTAGCGAATTCGTTCATTCGCGTACTTGGTTACTCTGTCTGAGAGAGACTATAGTAGAAAAACAAATGTACTTCTGTTTTACTGAAGTCCGATGACTTCGTTCTTCATAGTTCAGAAATGTTTACCCTGGATTGTCTTCTGGAAAAATGTACACCTTCAGAAAGTAAAGCTAGAATGTTGGGTATTGACTTGCTTATTACGTCCTTGTTCAATAATTCTTTCAACTTTCATGTCTATTTAAATCGGTTTCGAGTTTTGATAAGACTTGAAAATAAAGATGTATTTCATGAGTCAGGTTACAATGAAATGGTTTGTTAACAAACATAATGACCGGTTGCATCATTTTAGCAAATGTCAGTCTCATCCTCTTGTTGTGTTTCTACAGTCAAATGATAATCCATTTTCTTAAAGTTGCATTAAAATAGGAAATTTGATGCTCACTTGTAAAACAATTTCATTGTTTTTTATATCTTGCAGGCGTATATCAAAATTGCTCAGGCTGTCTCTTCTCGTCCTGTAAGTTGATGTACCCTACATTTACTGTTTTGGAAAGCAGATTCTGTAATTTAGTTAATGTGTACTATACATAGTACCTATTAAGTTGTCAATGATATGTGGTAGCTGGGAAGTCACCTTGAAAGGGCATCTTAACTAGATTTTTCAAAAACAAGAAGCTTTATTTTGATGGAGCTCAGTCTCTTTATAGTTGTTCATTTCTAATACATTCATATGAAATCCATTGGGTACATTTTTCTTTCTTCCATATCTGGTTAAAAGCTGTTTTACTACCTAGAGTGCTTCAAAGTTTTGGATTCAGAAACTTGATTGGTTTGACTAAATTAAATATCATGCAAATTTTTTTAGCATCCTTTACTCCGGGTCTGGTCATCCTTCAATTTTTTTTTTTTTATTCCCGCTGACATCTGCCGACTAAACAAACAAATTTTGTATCCTCAAGTCTTTTTTACCGTATTCTTGATTATGAATTTATCTTTGTTAATTAGTTCCTAATCTGGGTAAGAGTTGATAATATTTGGGTGGTTCAGGGGTCTGGAATTTTTTATTAAATGAAGTGATCAAATAGGTGGATAGAACTAGAATTTTGGGGTACATGTTACCAAGTTTGAATAATCTCCCACGTAATTTTCCTTTCCAAGGAAAAGAAAAAATATTTTCTCCGAAGGACCAATTCCAGGTGCTTGAGTTGGAGTTCCAGCTTGTTAATATTTGGGACGAAGTTTTAGATAAGAAAATCATTCCATCAACAGAATATTGGGATTTTATTTTCATATTGGACAATCTTTATGTAGGATTTGATACCTCCTTCATACTTGAATGAACTCTCACTATTACAAGATCAAATAGCTCCATTCTCCTCTGAAGTTGCCTTTAATACTATAGAAGAAGAACTTGGTTTATCCATAGATGAGCTCTTTTCAGAGATTTCACCGGTGCCAATTGCTGCAGCTTCCCTCGGGCAGGTTCCTACTTGCTCTTACACACTTCTTTTCAATCTAGGAATGTTTTTTTCCCTTTGGTTAAACTTCCATGCAGGAAAACTTAGCAGAACCCTCTGTTAACACAGGTTTACCAAGCAAGGCTACGTCGTAGTGGACAAGTTGTTGCTGTCAAAGTACAGAGGCCTGGAGTTCAAGCTGCTATTTCCCTGGACATATTTATCTTGCGTTTTTTTGCTGGGTTGCTTCGTAGAGTTGGCAGATTAAATACTGATCTTGAGGTAATTTTTCAATGGTAGCTTGGATCACAGATGAATTAAACTTGAAGTGATAACCAAACTATTATCCATTTGAATGTGAAGAATGAGATTTTTTTTAATGGTCAGGCCAAAGAGACCGGCTATTAACTTTGGTGTTGCCGATCTATGAGTCTTAGTTACAGAAATACTCTGATGTACGATAACCAACTTAGACAATGAAACTTATTGTTTGGTTTTTCTTTTTAATGCAGTTTGACATATATACAATTAGCAAAAGTTCGCACAATCTCACTGTCATTCATGAACATATGCATTTAACTTTTTACCTCTATCAAATAAGGTTTTTATAATTAATGAAATTCATCTGCAGGCAGTAGTTGATGAATGGGCATCCAGTCTTTTCCGGGTATATACTGATCTATTTGTCCTAGTTTTGTTCTGTGTCATGCTATATCTTTGTAAAAAATGAGAATTACATTTACTTTTACTATGTGTAGTATTGTTCTGTTTGACAAAGCTATGTGACGCTACATACTTCTTGAAAGCATATTTTTGTTCAAACATCCGTGTTATATGGGTTCTTTAACATTCTAAATTGTTTTCAATATGCTTTTGTTTCTTTGCTATTATTTTAAGGTCAGAACAACGTTTTTCACAAAAATAAGTTGCCAAATTTAAGAAGTGAAAATCCTCATTAGGATGCTTTTTTTAATTGAGGATTATTCTTAGAGCTTCAAGTTGAATACAGGTAAATCGCATTGAATGCAGGAGATGGACTACAAGAAAGAAGCGAAAAATGGTCTTAAGTTTAGGTATGTGTATGCCCTCTGGATTTTCGTGAAATTCTTTTGTTTTTGGAAGTATCGTCATTTACAACAAGTTATTTTGCGTGGAAAGCTAATGATTATGGACTGTGACTATATCCTGATCTTAAGGTTTTGGTTGCTGATCAAACATAATCTCCATTGCTGAATATTGGTCCTATTAGTAACAGGAATAGATGTGTTGCAAAGTTGTTTGTTATGTTCTAGTAATTAGAGAATAAATTTGAGAAATGGTATCACGTTTATTCTGTTGTAGATTATGTTCTTAGTGAAAGGTGTTTTCATTTCATGTTAGCAGTTTTTGCTATCTGAGTTTCTTTATTGTCTAAATAGAAAGAGAAAGGAATATAGAAATGATAAGTGTGTTTTTTTTTTCACGTAAGAAGAAATGATACAATTGTTGCTTTTCAAGCTTAATATAAGTTTCAAACGAATCCGCTTTATTTTTGTATTTAATTGCGTGTACTTATACCTAAATGAAAGTGTGATTCTCTTTTTGTATTCATACCTAAATTAAAGTGTGATTCTCTTTTAGTATTGACGAGTAAAAATTCTGTTTTTTTTATAAAAAGATTGTTGGAGTTGACATACCAGATCTTTGTGTATGTTTCCTTTTTGAATTATAAATACCTACCCGATAGGAAATATGATTTGAAGTTACAAGTATGGAATACCATTCATGATGGAATCTGCCTCATAATTAAAACTAAAAGGTTTCATGAAATTTGATTAAGCAAAAATCAAAGCTGTTTAGAAGTAAAACCATTTTTAAAAGACTAAAGTTCCTATTACACAACCGATGGCAGAAAGAGAGACGGATAAGATTAGGTATGAACTACTACTTTGATGTATCTCCCTTAAACTAAAATACAATCGAACATATCCCCTACTTGTTTTTGCAAAAAATGTCTTGCATTTAAACTTACAAACTCTTCCATGCTCTAGCTAAAATCCACATTGTGTTTTGAGTAGGCAACTTTATGGAAGTATACCAGATGTATTGATTCCAGAAATGATTGTGCAACTCAGTACTCAGAGGGTCCTTACAATGGAATGGGTTGAGGTATGCTCTAGCTTTACAGGTGGAAAACTTTCAGGAGGTATGGTTTTCAGTGGCGGATGGCCATAATAACCAAGGCATGCAATTATTCGATCAAATCCAAATTACTGCAAGTAATAATAATTACACAGGCAATATTAGTTGCAAATATCTCTCGTTTCTAGCTAAGAAATTTTATATTTTGTTTCCAATAAAAGTCTAGGAAGATTTAACATTGCTTTTTTTTGTAAGAAACAAATTTACTAAAAAAGTGTATATATAAAAAGACAGCAACAGACAGCAAGTTATTCTATCTCAATAGGTGGTTGCTAAATTCTTTTTTGGGGTTTTCCTTATCCTGTGGCAGGGTCAAAAGCTAGCAGAAGTGAAAGATTTGTACTTAGTTGAGGTTATTTACAAAATTATTTGAATTTACATTTTTCTTAAGATTAAATGTTCAGTTCAAAGTATTTTTCTGTGATATGTAAGAAGATTTCTTTGTTTTTCTTATAGGTAGGGGTCTATTGCTCATTCAATCAACTTCTGGAGAATGGTTTCTATCATGCAGATCCTCATCCTGGAAACCTTCTTCGAACTTATGATGGAAAACTGGCTTACTTAGGTATTCATAAGTAGTTCAATAAATTTATGGATAAATATGTCCTTGGTTTGCTGAGAATATTGTTGTTTCATTTGTTATCTCTATGATTTATTGCTAGTTGCTATAAGAATTATTCTCATCTAGCCAAATTAGTTCTTGAGTAGTTAACTTTGTTATGTTTTTAACTTTGATATCTTCTACGGCTATCGTGTTTTGTTTTTAAATGTTAATTATTCAACGACTGTGTGCAAACTGATTCTGCCAGTTAGATTGATATTGGTAGCAGTGAATTTTTTTTAGCAGGAAATGTACTCTTGGCTGGGACTAATTAGTTGTTTTTTTTTTGTTCGGAAAATATATTTTTCACTTAATATCTATAAATACTTTTGTCTAAACTCTTCTATCGAAGCTGTTGTATCTTATGTTCCTTCTACCAAAAAATAGTGGTTAAATATATCGTAAAAGAGAAAAAAAAAGTATTAGCATGTTTCATACGTTCTGAAATAAATACATCTATACAAAGATCATTTGTTAGGCTGACTTGCATATGAAAATTTTTCAGAAAGATAGTGGTAAAAGTTATTTGTGTTTTTGGAGTAGAAGTAATAGGTGATTTGTGATGAAAGATAGTTTGGCTTTGATAAATTTTAAACTTTCTGTCATACATTGTCGAACTTTGCTCTTTATAAGAAATTTTTGATAAATTCCCTCGGGGTGAAGGATTTTATTTTCAGACCTTTTGAATATATTTTTCTTAATTACAAGTTTGATTATTGATATAAAAAAGTTTGAAAGTACATTGATAAGTACATCTGGTGACATTCTTTGAAGTATGACTTGATTGGTTTATTCGTATAATAGCTCTTGTATACGCCAACCGAACTAATTTTTTCTTACTAGTCCTTTAAAAGTTGACTACTCAGGAACTCTCTTGTTTTATCCTGTTAATAATTATTTGTTAAATTTGTAATAAATGTGGGATAAGTATGTGAAAGGGACATTGTGGTTTAGCTTAACTTTGGGGATGAAGCAAAGGAGAACACCCGAAATATGTTGAATAAAAAAGATAGTTAGGTTTATAGTGGCCTGAAAGAGAAAAAGGGTATAATCAGTCCCATTTAAGCAAAATAGAGATGAATTTAAAGGTGAGAAAAAGTCGGGTCGGTTTAGATATTTTTTGTTAATTTTCAAGGCTCCTCATTCATTGAATTTTCCATTTCTATATTTTAGTTGCAAAATGATACCTAGAAGTGTAAGAATGACTATTGAAGAAAGTATAGATATTCTTTCCACGGAATTTTATTGAATTTGATAATCATGGATAGTTAGTTTTTATCAATAACTATCATCTATATGGACTTTTTTTTTAGCCAGAAGCTAATTTGGTTAGCTCAAGCATGCTAATTTAGGACATGGTTAGTGGCTGAAAAGAACGAATTATGTTATTATTTTCTTTTTGAAAAAGATGAAAGTTTGAATGAAACACCCGAAACCGCATTATTTTGATAATTTAGAATGTGTTGCTTGGACTAATTATAATTCACCATATTACTGTTATTACAAAAAAATCATGCAGAGATTACTTATCTTTACTAGATTTTGGAATGATGGGTGAATTTAGACAAGAGCTTCGCGATGGATTTATTGAAGCTTGTCTCCATCTTGTTAACAGAGATTTTGAGGCATTGTCTAAGGACTTTGTCACCCTTGGGTATGACAATTGTCTTCCTTTTCATCTTTTGAAGATGTTGTTATCATTAATTCTGAACTGCCTTGTTAATGTCTACTCGTAGGCTTCTTCCACCTACTGCGGACAAAGAAGCTGTTACAAAAGCATTAACAGGTTTCTCTGGAGCCAATTAGCGGCAGTTATTTCTCTGTAGTATTATATGATCTTTGACCTACTCGTTTTGACTGGATTTTCATTGTTAACTCATTTATTTCATCTGCTTTTTTTTTGGTAGGTGTCTTCGAAAACGCTGTAGCCAAAGGAATAAGCAATATCAATTTTGAAGATCTTTTAGGAAATCTAGGAACTACAATGTAAGACACTTAGACCAGATATGTATCAATAGTGTCAGATTGTTTTTTCTCTTTAGAGGCTACTACTTTAATGCTTGTTAGTTTGATCTGAAGTCAATTTATACAGATAGATTTCATCACTTCGACTATCTCTATGTAAAAAACTTTATGTATGCCTATATATGGTGTATCTGTGTCTATTCTTCTAGAAATAAGAAGAGATACATGGATAAAAAATAGTTTGTCGAAAAGTTGTCTTTCAACCATGATAGATTAACAACAAAGGTTGTTAAGATGTTTTCTTCTAGCTCTAGTACTAAAAAATAAAGGGACAGGATTTTAAGATGTTTTAAATATGACCAAGTGCAACTTTCTTTGGATTGAGGTACTTCTGCAGCGTTTGATTTTGAGTTCTAAGATTACTTACTACCCATTGAGGAGATTTTGATGACTGCTATTTTTTTTCTCTCAAGATTTAGTATGTTTTATGTAACCTTCTTAATAGCTGTTAATCTTTGAACTTGGGTATCTTATGCATGTGTACTTGTATTGATGACATTCATTAGCATCACTATTTTAACTAGTCTCTATGCTTTGTCCTTCTGCATTTGGCCTCATCTCTAATATTTTAATCTTGTTTCTGTTGGTGTAATGTATACTATTGGCCATAACGAATTGTGAGTCTCATCTAAAAATTAAAAAAAATCGTATGGTCCAATAACCACTTCTATATTTAGTGCTAAACTAATTCCTGGTGATTTGGAGGACTTTATGTTGTTCGAGGCAAGTATTAACATTTTTTTCCTTATGTGCAGGTATAAATTTAAATTTCGCATACCATCATATTTTTCTCTTGTAATTCGGAGGTAACAATCTAACTAATCAATTTAATTTTTTGCCTTTGACAATAGAACTTTTGTGTTTGGTAACTTGATATGTATTAGATGGAGAAATGATGGAGAAGAAAAAAAGGACAACCTACGAACTAAAAAGAAGTTAAAAAAGAATTACCAAAGAAAGGGTAAAAAGACACTTATTTTAACTACAAGATGTCTCCAGATTTTATAACAAAGTTAGAATGATAAAAACTTCTGATTACTAAGCTAAAAAGGAAGGAAGCAGTCTAAACTTTTCTGATGCAGGTGCCTGATGAGAAGACGAAAGATGAAAAACTGAACAGTTATAAATGTTCTCATATTGAATTTAAAACTTGGTTGTCATAAACAATTAACCTTTGTGGAATCAGTTTAGCTGTACTGGAAGGAATTGCAATTAGCTTCAATCCAGGTTACAAAGTCTTGGGTAGTACATATCCCTGGATTGCTAGGAAAGTGTTGACTGACAGCTCGCCTCAGCTGAAATCTTCCTTGCGATCTCTCCTTTATAAAGTAAATGTCTTTTCTTCTCTTATTATTAGTATTTTCTTCATCTTTATGAATTTTTTTCATCCTCTGTTCATAATCATCCTCATTGTCATGTGTCTTGTTAGGAAGGGGTGTTCAGAATTGATCGCCTTGAGTCTCTTCTTATGGAGGTGAGATCATTTATGTTCACCATACATTTCATAGCATCTTCCCTGGCCCCATTCAATCTTGGCATCTTGATCGTCTAGAGTGCTATAATGATTCATGTTGCGTTACCTATATTGTCCTTAGTAAAAAGCAACTAAAAAACACAAAGAGAAAACAATTTTATTTTCCAAATAAGATCATTGTCGTTCGATTATCATATTAAAAGAATTTGTTTCATAACTATTTTGGTTGATTTGTAGTAGCAAGGTTGTGTTTTTTTAAAGGCTTTGATACGTCATATGAATAATCTAAAATGATTTACAAAATGAGATTGATGAGAAAATGTGATATTGCGGTTAGGTGTGACAATTAATTGAACAAACTTTTCAGTAAAGTATCAAAATATATTAGTAATAAAATAAATTGACATCATCAAATATAGTTTCTAGTAAATTAACATCGTAAAATGTTGTTTCTTTATTGTCAAATAAAAATAATTTCCAATAGCTCTTTTTAGAATTTTCTTATGCTAATTAATATAAGACGATACAAAAGATTGACATTAGTATCTTTATGAGATTTTTTAATATCTAATAAACTATAAGCTGATGTTTCATATCTTCAAACTTAACTTCGTAAGTGATATGTAGAAACATTAAACTAAATGCATATTTATTTTTTCCATCTTGTGTGTATGTGTGTCTTTCTTTCTAGATCGCCTTTTTTGAGGTAGCCATAAAACAAATTACAACTAATTGTCATGTTCTCCATCTACTATTTCCTATGGAAAATATTATATTCTCTTTTTCAGTGACTTAAAAAAGTTGTTTTTCTTGTTGAAATGTTCTTCTTTCTTTTAATAAAGGGAGAATTTCTTAGTATCCCATTTTTGAACATATCATTACATCAGTGTACATGCTCGTTCTTTCTTTCTTTCTTTTTTTTTTTAATTCAAATATGAAAACTTTGTGGCAGTCCCTTCGTGCCCGAATGGGGAGAACTGGGAAAAAGGTGGAGATCACTGATACTAAGGTTGTTATCAAAGAAATTTTTTCTTTCGCATTGACTGAAAAGGTATGAACAAATAACTGTACTTGGTATTGTTGTCCTTTTCTTTTACAGGAAGCAACCTCGTACTTATTTCTTTGATATGCAGGGTACCTTTGTGAGGGAAATACTTCTGCAAGAATTAGCAAAGGTAAAATCTTTGTGTTACTTTTGGTAACTGATTGTTGCTTATATGAGAACCTGAAATTTAGTATGCGTAAGAAGATAGGAAAACTATGATACATTCTCTAGGATTCTCAGAAATGAAATGTCTATCAATTAAGAAACAAAGAATAAAATCAAATTCAATCCACAATTCCAACTATTCTCCGGCTTTCGAGGGGCCTGGACTCTCCCAACCAAAATTGATCCTTTTCTTCCCGAGTGCCCTCTCCGCTTCCCCACACGTCCACAAAAACACTCCCCCAACCAACACAGTCAATACGCGTTAGAGGTCTGCTCACCCACAATAAACACATAACAAATCACAAAATTCACAAAATAAATCATAATAATAAAGCACATAAATCATTCTCCCTCTTTCTTTCTTCTTGCATAAGTGAACTTCACTGGAGGATATGTATCAAAGTACAAAATGATTTGTTTTAGACAGTGTGAGCATCCACTTAATAGTCTAGCTGTGCAACTTATGATTAAAGCATCAACTTATGATTTGTTTTGCATTGTATAAAAAAATAGAGTTCTGATCTTCTTGAAATTGATACCTGTTTAGTCAGCTGCTTCAAGATTATTCTAGTAATAGAATTATAGACTAACGAATTTAATTGATGCTTCATTTGTTAAATGTAGGGTTTGGATGCACTTGGTTTGGCAACACTAAATTCTGTAACTTCTTCCATAGCTACAAGTATACCTTTTGGTACTTCTGTTTCATCTCCAGTAATGACCGAGGAAGATATTTCCAATTTAAGGACTCTGCGTCGTCTTGTGTATTTGCTGTCTGGATCTCCGAAAAAGGAAACCACCATAAAGGTGTGATTATATTTACTTTGCATTACTGACCAAACACCTCCATATAAATATAGGCGAAAGCATATGAAACTATCACAAGGATTTTGCTCATGGTACTTCATTTTACAGAAAATTGTGTGCGAGATGGTAATATTTTGTTGGACTTTGATACAAAAATGAACCTTTCCTTCCAAGTATATTAAAATTACTCAATTTTTGTATTTGTTCTCTCCCACTATAAATCACATTTGAGTTGTAATTTGTTCTTTTTCATTAGTTGAGATGACAAACATAGTATCTCAAAATTCATTTATTTATTTTGATCACATACAATTTAGCTAATTATATTTATACTCTGTGATGGTTTAGCGTAATTAAATTTGTTGTCTACTAAATTGAATTACCCTTTTATTAGAATTGTTTTGTTTTCTATTGTGAATTTATTGATTTTTGATCTTGCAGAGCGGTAGCAGTGTTGGCTTGTCCGAGAATCAGATAACAAGCTTGGAAGAGTCCTCGTTAGTTCTAAACCAACTTTCATCTGTTCAAGAGATTCTACCAATCCTCTCAGCTCTTCCCGAAGTAAGAATCAAATATATCAATGCTTCACTTTCAACAATACGAAACTACCTTACATACAGTTGTTAACATCCATGCAATTGTTTTCTTTGTCATCAAACCTCGTATTTATTTCACATGTCAATTGTGGTTGGTCCCCACTCTGGTAATCAAAATATTGCATGAAACTTCTTAGAAAACAAAGAGATTCGTAAAAAGATTTTGTATTGTTAAATCATAACTGAAAGAATGAATTTAGCCTTAAAGTTTGTTTAAAAAAATTACGAGAAATTTAGGTTGTAAGAAAAGAAGGTACAGAAGAATGGACGCAACTTCCTCCCCTAAAAACAAACTTCCTCAATGAAAAACATTGAGTTTGTTTTTGAGTCTATAAATTTCCTTGAGGTTCTCCAATTTTAGAATAAACCTTGGGTGAAGAAGATGTGACACTTAGGGCAAAATCAAATTAATGAAAAGATTGACTTTCATTTTCAACCCCTAAAGTGGATGCTGTAAGAGAAATTATATGGACATTGTGTCAAATAAAAATTTAAGTCCCGCCAAAAAGGTTGCTTTGAATTTACAAGTTTCTCATTCTGTTTACTTTCGTATCTTGACAGCATCCTTATTTTAGTCAAATTGGTAGAAGCTTTGATGAATTTTCATTATTGACAGCTCCCACCAGAATCACAGTTGCAGTTACTTAATCTGCCAGTTGACGTGGTGGGTCGGTTAATATCTCGAGCTGCTGCTCGAACGATACGGAGGTCGTTCTCGTAAAATCTGACAAATGAGTTGGGTGATGCTTCTTCTCCTCTTGGGTCCTTCAGGTGCATACAATCTCCCTAAAGACAGCCCTTTATGACAAATGTAGTTGTTTCAAAATTTACAGATTTTGAAGCTGCTTTCCTTTGTTTCTGGGCAATTACCATGTATGTTAGAAAAGGCCAACAATATCATATAATTTACTGGATGTTACTGCTATAGGTCGATGCCTTGTCCACACTCAGTTCAAAAACTTTCAAATGTACATAGTATGCGAATCACATGATAGCAATCTATGTTCCAAGCGAAAAAATCCATCCTTTCGACTATTAGTCAGGTTCATGCTAAATAACTGAGTAAGATACTAGTTTAGACACAAATTTTACGGATTAACTCTATCTAGCTGTATGCTTGAAGCTTTATGGGATTGAATTTTGATCATGAGCATCAAACTTAGCAAATTATTCCCTCTTTCTTATTTACATTTTACAAGAGTTTATATAAATTGGTTCTTGTAAAAAATTTTTTTAAAAAAACACCAAAATGGCGTTGTAATGCATAAAAAAATCCATTCTCCAAAATGGCAAAATATAGGCTTAGGTATATACCTGAAAAAGGGCTTTTAATAGCTGTAGTCTCCCAAGCAATAATTGGCGATTCAGTTCCTTATTATGTGTGCCCAGCCACTGCCATTCAAATTATGGTTAACATTGAATGGGAAATCGATTGAACAAAGGCAATCAAATATATTTTCACAGCTCACCTTTAACTCTGACATAACTTCTGTAAGTTGACTCCGGGATAGTTTGGACAGGTGAAGAGTTAAAGGATCATTGGCCATTGATGAATTCTGCAAAACATTTTGACTTGACTGCAAACCAATTTGAGGACTGCCAAGAAGTAAAGGCACGACCAATAGCTAAAGGCACGACCAATTGGCTGCTGCTGACTAGATTCTCCGAGAAGTATTGTACCTCCTACTTGTTTTTGAGTGTCTTTGACCAGTCATTTTAAAATTCAGACTTAATACGTTAATATCATGAAATGAACGCAGCAGAGAAAACATAGACAAACTAACCAACATTTGCAATCAGTCCAGGTCCACCACGACCCTGCAGTGTAGATAAAGGTAATTGAAACGAAGCAAAGCGTCTGCGTGCATGTTCTATAAACAATATTTTGCTTGGAATCACGCAAATTAGAAAATATTGTTACAAGAAAACAAATTGTAATTTGTTTGCTGACAAAAATTAATAAGATTCATTTTGGATCACGTTCAGTAATACCTACGAGATAAAGAATACCAAAAAATTATATTCTATGTCAAACGTAAAAATAAGGACAAAGTAAAAAAAATAGTAAATGTCCCAAAGGACCTGTAAATGTGATCCATAAGTGTTTTCTTTTTTTTTTTTTCTTTTCCTTTCGCAATAGAGAGGAACAGAAAAGCTTTCAACAGTGTGGGCCTATAACTCAGGAGTCTTCTCTTCACAGTGATCATTTCTAATAGGGCCAACGTAAGTGTAGCACAAATGTTTATTTATTTTGTTGTTTTAATCTTGTGTGGAGGATTCATTATACTCCCTTTCCCATGTATATTTCTATGCTATTTTAATAACTCATAAAAAACCAGAAAAAAAATAGCTTTAAAGGTTCTATGTCTCCAACTGTTTAGACATATCAAGAGTTTTTCCTTTTGTGGAGAAATTTTTCGTATGGCTTTTTATTAGAGTGCGTTTTTGAGTGCGTTTTTTCCAATTGAATGCAGCAATTATTATGCAAAAAAAGAGTTTCTAAATATTTGAATTGCTATTTGGGTACTACTTTCAAAAATGTGAATAATGAGAATCGATAGGGAAAGCACAACAAAGTATCAAATACAGAGGTCGAGCAATGGTTACTTAATCACTTGTTCTCTATTTCTATCAGCACCCTTGTCATGCCGACCATTGATTTCATAACCCTGAAGATTATGACGAGCAACAACACTAAGAGTTGTTTCTTCATCCTTGTACTCACAAAATACATAGCCCTTGGGTCTTCCAGTTTCTCTATCAATAACTAATACGAAATAAATAATGTAAATTTAATGCAAACAAACAAGATATGAAAGAGAAAGTCAAGGCATTACATGTTCTTCAACTTTTTGTATGGAAAACTAAAGAGCACTCTATTATCAATGGGCACTATCTCATTGCATGATATTGTCCGCTCTGGGACCCATAAGTTCCCATAAGTGGGTACTTATCCATGCCTGTGTGACACATTTTGGGTCGAGATTATGGGATCCTGACTCAAAAACAAACTCGTGAAAGTTTATGGGGACCCAAAACAGATAATATTCTGTGACGAGATAATGCCCACTCAGAACACACTCCTATATGAAATTAATAGGAAAATCAAACAAGATAGCACAACAAAACATTAGATAAACCCAAAAGTTCAAAGAAATCATTGATGTTGCAAATATGGATATATTTTTGGTTTCCATTATTTGTTTGGATCAAAGTGAGAAAATTATTGTGTGGCATCACTTAACAGTCAATGTTTCTTCACAATAGTTCACTTACATGTAAAAGAAAATTCAAGACTCATTAAAGGTAATTTTCATTGACGATAAAGAAATTAACTTTTTACGCAACCAGCTAATTAATCAGCTGTATATGGAGAAATATGCAAGTGCCATAATCATCCGCCAGTCTATTTGGCACAGCATTATACTCTCAATAGTCAAGAAAGTATTGACCAACAAAGAACTGCTCTAGTTCGTTCAAAATAGATGATTATGAAAAAAAACAGTTCATATATAGGACGCATTATCATAATTATGAGGTATTCAAGTCATAGACAATTTGGTTAAAGAAGCATGAATGTCTAAGAAGTATTGAAGATAGATTTAGAACAAAAGGTAGCATGGCCAATCTCATAATAATTCATGATTCTGTAACATATTTGGCAATCCATAGGACACAATATCATAATTACAAAGTTTATAAATCATATGCTATCTGTTTGAAGAAGCACGAAGCAAAGATGATTTCAATCATACTGTTCACTCAGACATCAAAACGTAAAACTCTTTCCATAACAACTAGCAGTTTCCGAGCTCAGTGTAGCTGGCATGGAATAGCCAAATCTAAAGTCAGTGCACCTCACATTCAATTTAAACTAGTTAAGCAATCACATTCGTCACAAACACAAAAGATGGAAAGCAGGACGACCACCCTGATTTTCACAGGCCTATGGCTTTATGCATATCAGTAAACTCAATTACCCTTTCAATCGCGAAAACATAAATTCAATTCATAATTTAATCTTAGCATATTCACATAAGGATAACATCCTAAATTCAGTAACAAATTGAGAAGTTACACCCTCGCTGACATTACAACGCTTCATATACTTATTGAAGTTTTCAATTTTTAACTTTGGAAACATTAGTACATGCAATTTGGAAAATCTCATATATATGTCAGAAATAAAGAATTGAAGAAAATAATTTTTCTCATTGATATTCTTCTAGACATCAGAGTATTTAACAACAAAAACCTGAATCTCAAACCCATGATTTATAGGCTTTAAATATAACTTAAACTTAATATAACTAGATAAACATAATCCTAATTATTCAAATAAATTAATATAATAAGAAAAACTAAATATTAGTGTATATTTCAACAATATGTAAAGGAACCCTTCACAATTTATTAGTATAAAAAAGGAATAGAAATTTCAGTTAGAATCAGTAGCGTCTTGATAGTTCTCCTTTGCGATTTACATATGCTAGAAAGTTTAAGAAAATAAATGTTTAGGTTGGGTAATTGGTTGTGTGATTTTATTTAAATGTTTTTGTATTGACAGTTATGGGTAGTTTATGGGTGTTTATAAAACTGTTTGTGAGGGAAAGAGAGGGGAAGGAAAAACTGGTCTTGGGAGAGGCAAAGGCTCTCGAATTCCCTTTGGTAATGACTGTGTATTTGTGATCTAAACGTTGTGTGTTGTTGTTGTATGAAGAATTGTGTGTTATAAAAAGTAATATTTGTGGAAAGGAGTATTTCTATCACGTTTTAAACGTTAAATGAGATAATATTGGGACAACCACTGTAACAAATAAGTTAAAAAAATTTTAGGGTACATTATATCCTTATTTGCATTTTTAATTTACAAAAAATTAAATCCTGTGCATAGTAATGCTCAGATCCTTTTTGCATTTTCCTTTTTACATTAGTATCTCATGCCATCTGTGTCCATCTATATTTTCTTATTAAGTCACGGCTGGACAAAAATATCTAGAATTTACAGAAATGTTCAAATGACTGTATCTCTTGTTGAACTGTGAATCGTGATAAGAAAATATGCAATTTACAGAAACTTTCAAATGACTATCTCTTGTTGGACTAATAAGTGAATCATGATTAGAAAATTTGCATCTAAAACATTTGAATTATCAATGCAATAAACATGCTTTAGCCAAGCACATTATCAACCACTACGAAGATTGTGTCTAACTACAAACCTGTAATAATTACTTTTGAAGCAACTAATTATTATACGCAACTTTAACATTGGGCCAACAAACAGATACAAAGCAATAAGATCACAGGAGAATTATCAATTATGAGGTTAATACTACTGGAATTGTTGGAGCAATGCAAAAAATGTGATCAAATATAAAATATATAGACATTAGATAATCTAGCACTTCCTATTAACATTGGGAAAAAATTCATGCTGTGGAATTGAGGGACAAAATTTTCCAATTCCTATTTCCAATTTCAGTCTATATTTGGATAATCAGAATTCAGAACCTTTTTTTTTTCTCTGTACATTAAGTAACAAAGATTTTCAACTTACAAGTTTAGGAGCACCTAAACATTTGATTCAAAATTAGAGTCGACACATCAAATTTTAGCGTCCTTTTACAGAAATAGGAAATGTAAATGTAACCTGAAAGATACGATTGGCCCAACCTCTTGGCAGATTTCTCTAAGCTGCTCCTCAGTAGCATCGTAAGGTACACTACCAACTGAAGAAAAATTGTGTAAATCATCACCTCAAATCCAGAAACTAAACATGGACTTTGACTACTTCCATTCAAGAGCTATAATACATACAAAACATAACAAGATTTTCAACTGTCAATCGTTTCATCGCGACACAATCCTCGAACACCGAAAATACTCCACTTCCCCAATAATGACCAGAACATTCGAAGCTCGTAATGAAAATCAGAAAGAAACATGAGAAGAGGAATGCAGTACCAAAAACGCAGAAGTGCTGGGAGGAGGCCACGAATCAACAAAAGAAGTAGCAGAAGAGGAAGAAATTGAAGCGCAGTTTCATCTCTTTCCTCCTCAGCATCACAATTCTCAACTCTTTTCGCTAAAATCTCAACGAAAAATAAACGACCTCTCCAATTTTTCCGACAGATTGAGATTACTCTACATCTCGTAATCCAGCAGAATCTCCAAGACTGAGACTACTCAGCAACTTCTCCTTCGGAGGAAGAGCAAAAAGCTCAGGCCGAGCAAACGAGAATTCTCGTTTTCCCGTAGACTTGGCAGTTCTATTTATAGGCTACCCTCATATGAATAATGCTAAATATCACAATCTTCTTTTCGTGTCATTTCTCCGAAACTGAACAAACGTTATTCATTTCATTTGGAAGTAAAACCAAAACTTGAAAAATGACACTTTAACATATTTGAATGGCAAATGACCATTTGATATTACAATATAGACCCATTAGACTACAGTAATATTAATCACATGTCCAATTATACATCAAATTTTAGCACATGATGGCTACAATAAATCCTAATTAATTTATTAATGTTCACAACATTATGACAAAGAAACCCTTACGACAGCCTATCCTGTGAAAACTAAAAAATGGTCAAATGTTGATCTAACTCATATCAGTAAGAGTGTACAATCTCACATTACTTGAGCAAGTAGAAAATATATGATTTATATGTATGATTCCCTTCCTACCTAGTACAACGCGTTTTGGACTAACTCCACGAATAAAATCATATAAAATTCAACCCAAAGTAGATAATATTATACTAAGGGTACTAGAGATGCTACACATGTAGAATCTGTCTCCTGTCTCCCCCGCCAGTGATCGAAGATGGTGATTGGATAGTGTGTTATAAGGATTGAATCTGATCCTAAAACAAATTCGAATGTCCGAAATAAACAACATTTACTGGTTGGAATATTAAATTGAAGCAACAATCATCATCGTCATCATCAAACTCAACAGTGAGTTACACAGTATGAACTACAAAGACTCTCACTCACACAGTAATTTCCATCATATTTTTGAATATGCAGATGAACAAACGAATCCAATTATGGTAACATAATACGAAAACATCAAAAGAACTGCAAGCACAAATCATAAAATAGCCATATCAGTTGTCTGGCATTTTCATTTGTACCACTTCAGACGGTGGTCTCAAGGTGCAGACCATCTCTTTCGTCTTCCCAAAGTAGACCTGCAATTTGTCGACAAATGGTCAAATGGGCAATCGTATTCATTCATACGATAAACAGGTACCCTTACAAACTTCCATCTTGAAAAAAAAGGGCAACAGGAATGGATCAGAACAGGAAAAAAAGAGTGTCTTTAAAAGAAGAAAAAAGGACCTGATCTAGAGAATTCCTCAGCTTGCTCTCCATTTCTTCAATCATTCTTCCCATGTTGCATAGATGGCCTTCTGATACTGAGAGGCTCATATTCATCTGGGAAAAACAGATATTCAACATAATATTGTCTCAATTATGACGTAGAATGCTATGACTATTCACATCATCATCAATGTCAGTATTAAAACTTATTAACCCATAAAAAATTATCTCAACTTGCCCCCTAATTTTTTTGCACTAAACTTTCAAAAGTTGATGCTGCTTGCAACATGGGAAAATACATGAAACAAGGATGCGGGTGTAGTATTATTTAATTTATGATGCATAACCACATCAGAATAAAAGTGAAGGTACATAACAACAAGTCCCAGAACTGACTCACCAAGCTTACCAATGACTTGGAATAATCAAATAGTCAATAACAGAACTTGTGAGTTCATCCATTTTCATTGAAATACAGTTCTGCCCTTCACTTTTCACAGCAAATAGTTGAAAGGAGGAAAGATTCTTTTTTATCAGTGAGATGAAAGAATGCTAGAAAAGAAATAGGCCAATAGAAAAATCTTCTTTTGTAGAAGAAAGTGTTGAGATGTGAATTCATGATAGTAATTTGGGGAATTGTACTTTGCTGATATAGCCCATTTAGGTATGTGGCATAGGTGTGAGCGGGGAGAGAGAGATTGTGAAGGGGATAAGGAGAATGGTATGATCAAACGGATATTGCATTCATGCAGTTCTTTCCGAGTCTACTCAAGAAACACAAAAGAAATAAACCACAAACCAGGATCTACAGATTTAGCTATCCCAAACCTACCATGAGTCTAGTTACAGACTCGGAAAGAAACACATGAATGCAATATCCATTTGATCATCAAAAATGTCACTGTTCTTACCCCCTTCACAATTTATATCTCCTGCTCTCTCTCCCCGCACACACCTATGCTGCATAACTAATTAGGCCATAAAAGCTGAGTAAAATGCCCCAAATTACCCTCATGAATTCGCATCTCAACAGAAAGATTGTATCAAATAAGGAAAGATTACAAAAAGGAGGAAAAGAATCCTGCTGAGAAAAGCACCATCCCAAATAGACAAATCTTACTGTTTTGAATCTCATTATGGATATCACTTTGGAAGTTTTAAATAGAAGGATAATGTATAATTTTTCACAACAAAAGAACAATGTGTTCGAATCCAAATAAAACTTTTTTAAAATACCTGTCTTCTAATGGAACCTGACAAATTGAATGTTCCCGATGAATCATTGTTTGTTGTCAAAGACAGCATGATTGTACTAGTTAACCGGTAGTTGGATAGTCCCTCCTCCTCTGGCCCACACTAGGTTAGAACAAAAGGTTGAAATCGCATAACAACAATATGCTCAATTAGAGGAGTGTATTAAGCAATAGCGAAAGGGAGAGAAGTGATGGAATTCTGAAGAGGCTTTACATGATCACACCCTGTGTATGATTGCCCGTGCACAAGAATTAGTGCTTACCTCAATAACATGTATTGCATCCCATGCCCCCTCCTGAAGATATCCTCTTCGACCCTGCCCTGTCTTTGAGCCATCTTTACCATCAAGAATAACAACAGCTTAGTGAAACATGACCATGTACATTCATGCACGAAGTTGGTTCACTAAGAAAATCATACCTTTCTTTATCAAAAAGCAGGCTACGAAACCTTCATTATCATCTTCCCACATATATACAGATGAAATACCACCTTCATAATACCTACCAAGATATTGGTTAAAGCTGCTAATTTTCAGATTGCATAAATTAAACAAAGACATTAAATAGTGAACCTAAAAACTATATTTTATCTGACAAATTGAAAAATATAATAGAAAAAGTAATTCACATTTTATTCCAATTTACAAATATTATCTAGTAAAAAAGAGTCAGGACGAGGTAAGTAAAGGACCTCACTGGTCACGATAAATTGCAAATACATCATTTGCTTCAACTTCAAGCTTTCTCAGCTCTGATGATGGAAGTGTTCCGTCTTCTAATTGAGGATGATATTTGTTTGACCAGGGCGATCTACAACATAGTAAGACAACATTACTAACAATTTTGTTGACAGGAAAAAATATTGAATTCATAATCTCTCTCTAGAGAACAATAAGGACAAAAATTACACTACTCCACCTAAAAGTGAATCTAGAAAATTCAATTTCAACAAATCATCTCAAACCCCTTTAATTAGGGATTAGCCTAAAACTATTCCTACAATCAACACGAAATACAATACTTAAAAGCGACATTTATACATAAACAGTACTTAATGCATAAAAATAAATTTAAATATTCAACAAACATAAAAATAAATTTGAATATTCAACAAAATTGTACTTATATATGTTGCTGAAATATAATAAGGATTAACAAGACTATTACGAATTTAAATAACTATAAATTCAAACAACTAAATTTTTTATTGACCATTTGCTGATAGAGCGAATGTCATAAGCATATTGCTTTTACCGCTTCTACGTTGTCAATTGTTGATTAATTCACATTTGCAATTAATCTGAAACAGGTATGGATGAAAAATCCACATACCACATACGATTAACTTCTTATCATGCAACTGAGCTTTCTATCTTCATACGCAAATTTTCAAGGTATGGAAGAATAGTGTCCAATTCCAACAAACCAAACACATAACACTCTTGCAACATAAACCTATTAGAATAAAACACTGCAGCATGAATATATTAGGTGCTTACCTATATGAGTCAGCATCTCTATTGTACTCGCACAGTATAAATTCCTTCCCTGATTCTATGTCACAGAGGACCTGTTTTTAGGCAATGGTTAGATAAGCATAATTTCTCCGACGTTCATGTTCTAAATTATAAAAATCCAATAGAAAGAGAGCTCATTGTTTCAAATTGGAACACTTTCGTTACGATATGGGAGAAATAAAAATAGGAGAAACCAAACAACACAATAAAAACATTAATACATGCAATGACACGATGACGAAATAAGCTACAGCCTTCTTTGAAAAACTTATACTACCAACACTTCAAGGAAATATTAAACAATATTATATATATATATATATGGGTTGCTAAATTTTAGACATAAACCTTTTATTTTTCATCTTTTCATTCTAAGGCATATGAAGAATTGAAAGGGAACAAATTAGAAACTCGTTAACAAAGGAGATAAGCCAGAGCAATAATGGAGGAAAGTGGCAACGCATGAGAGAAGGCGACGTAATTCCTTGAGTTATTGGAAGTATAATGGCTTCAATTTTTCTTTATTTATTACAAAAGGGTTTGAAAAAGTTCCCATCGCAGAATAAAATGATTAAATCAAACATAGGAATGGCAACCCTTATTCTCATTCTATCCACAGTTTCACTCATTGAAGTGCCATATTAATCCTCAGCTGGACACTTCATAATCTGTCTACATTTTCAATAGAAAAGGATATAGAGTTAAGAGTCGGGTGCAGAGATTGGGTTTCTTCATACTCTCCTTCGTTATCTTCCGTACATGCAAGAAAATTAAAAGGTATTGAGAAGCCATTTCTATAAATTTTAGGCCGCTTATAGATCAAAGTAATCAGATCATTCAAATCTGGGGGAGTTCTACACCACATCCATTTTTCGTTGAAAATAAACCACTAAACATACATATATGGGAATAGAACAGAAATCAAACATCAACACTAAAAAAAAAAACACGACAAGGTGGGAAATTGAAAAGTAGAAATGAAACACCTGACGCAAACATAACCATAGGAAACACTTATCTCTGTGAATGAGATGCAAGATAAATAAGCTTCAACAGAAAGAGAGAAAGAGAGATAGAGAGACCTGGAGAGGCTGATCGACTTGGGAAAGGAGATCGGAAGAGTGTTGTGGTAAAAGGCCGAGGAGGGCGGAAAGAGCAGTCTCGGAGTGTTTGGGAGGCATTCTCCTCATCAATCCCATGGCAGCCTCCATTTTCTTTCCCTGTTTCTCCGATTCCACTACCTAATCATCAGAAAACCGCCGAACCCAACACAGGTACAGACCATTCATTTGCCGTGCATTTCAAACATATCGTCTTGCTCGGATACTTTATTTGTTCGTTTTTTCTACCTGTAATTACAACTAATATCTTATTTTCGTAAAATTGTAATTATCAAAAGAATAATCTTAATTTTACAATTTAATCTTACTTGTCCGTTTATTAACTAATATAATAATTAAAATAAATTATAAATAATTAAATTAAAATATAATTATCTTATCTTAAATTATTCCAATAATTTCAATATTATTTATTGAACAAATTATTATCTCTAATTTAATTTGTTTTTAGAAACTTCGGACTAGGATTCATCAAAATGTCATCAAACTCATGTGTCTTTCATCTCTTGAGAAAATAATTATAATATATTATAAATAAATAAATAATATATAAATACCAATTGGGCATTCAAAATAAATTGAGCTTAATGCTCAGAGAACACTTCTGCTTTTATGAATTTTTAAAACAAAAAATAATAATTTTGCTAATTCAAGCAACTATTTTATGAAAACATTTTCCCAAAACAACAAAACCCATTACAAAGTAATACAAACATAAAATAGCAAAGCTGGGTAGAATCTATGATATGTTTTCCGAAGCCATGGATGAACTTCTGTTTGATCTCGAGTTAAATTTGGCACGGCGTTCTTCGTATGAAGCTGCAACCATTTCAAATAGAACAAAAATAGTGGGTAAATATCCATATCAGTCGCATTAAAATAATCAAGAAAAGAGTAAACAGATATTGGGATTATACACCCCCACTGATATGAGTCGGACCCAAACTTGAGTCATTTTCCTTAGGAGTTCGATATTCTCATTGGTCACACTTTCTGTTGTATTTTAGCTCTCTGATACCATTTGTAACGTTTTTCAGTTCTCTTAGTACAATATTGTCTACTATAGGTCGAAGCTCACACGATTTAATTCTTGGTTTTAACCTAAAACACGTTGTACTAAGTAGGAAGAAGAATCCTACTTATAATCCATGTATTTTTCACTCTCTCAAATGATGTAAAATTGTATACCCCTACTTATATGGGTCAAATCCACACATGTGTCATTTTTACTTTCACACGTGGGCTACCGCAAAGGAGAGAGTACAAGAACATCCACACCCTAAGATTTAGTTAGTTCACGATTAAGGAAGTCTAAAGAACCATAAAAGTGCATAACTTACGCTCGGTTGGCCTTGACAAGAGAGGCATGTGAGAAACTTTCTTCTTGGTTATTTCATTGTCCAAGGAACTCCAATAATCTGAGGGGGAAAAAAATAAAAGCAAGAATAAGTAATGCAGATTTATACAATCCACACAAAGAGTCAAATTATTTAGAAGAATCAATATATTGCCTTTTACACCATTTGGAAGAGGCAAAGAGTTTAGCAGAGCCATCTGATGCATTGCAACTAGGAGTTCATAACTTCGCCTTTCCGTAAACAAATGTTCACACAGTGCTTGTCGGGCAGCTAGAAATATTAAACTTGTAGTCATTGAAAAGTATTCATGAAAAATAAGCAATTCCCCAGAAGAAGAAGAAACAAGTAACCCACTGCTCTCTCTTTGTGGAGAATTTTGGAAGTTTAACACTGTAGTTGTCAATCATAATATTCGAGAAGTGTAACACTTCTGTTGTCAAAATTAAGTAAATCAATTCTTTTGAATGAATGTGACTATTTTGGAGGGTTGTACCCTGTTTTTCTTTAGTGTTTCTTATTTATATGATAGTAACAAAGTCTGACTATGAGATTTGGTGGAAGAACCGATTAGCAGGAGAAAGGATGGGAGGGAAGAACATGATACAATTTATTTGCTTTTCTCTATTTAGATGCAAATGTAAAAGAGTGGTAGAAAGTCTCCAAGTACCTGCGGAGCACCTAAAATTAAGTCCTTCAAATTCACATGATTCAAGAACCAGAGGAATCTCTGAAGCCATTGTGTATTGAGGCTTGCTTGGAGTCCTGGAAGTATCGAGCAACATATCTATCACCTATCAAAATACTCAGTTAATATTTTACACTGTAAGAAATTAATCAATGAATAATTTTTAAGCAAGTTTAAGTGATTCATGTCGTAATATATAAGATAGCTATTCGATCAGAAAAGTCAAAGATGCATTTATCGGAATTGACTCCATAAGTTGGTTGTATATATTTCTAAATCTTCTTGGACAAATTTGAAGTCATCTAACTTTCTCTTGGAAAATAATGTACTAGTTCTGCGCATAATTCCACTGTGAAGGACATAAGATCCATATCAACATCATAGGTTGCCAAACAAACAAAATTCTAAGGATTACACAGAACCATAAAAGCGCTTCAACAGACAACAGCAGTCTATCTAAGGCCAACATAAAACCGAAAATATGCATCACCAGCAATCAACTAGGGTGAGGTAATGGGAGGGGAACTAATCTGTTCCCTCTGTATATTTGAATGAAAATATTCATCTATATTTGAAAAAAGTACACATAATAAGGCCGTTAATAAGTAGTCTTGCCAACATATTTCGAGATGTGTCTCTGAGCATGCATATTAATAGATACACAAGTGCTTTAGTCAATGTTTTAAGTATACTGCTTCTCAGTTCTCAGATATTTAAAGGTGTGGCTAGATCTCTAAGTTTCCCAGATGAATATAACAGCTCCACATTATGTTAAAGCTATCAGCATGATTTAGGAACCTATTTATCGAACTGACTCTTGTCACTCACATCAGGAGATTCAAATCCTTGGCCAATCATAAAGAGTACAGCAACCATGCAGCGGACCTGGTGCCAGAGGAACGCAGTCCCTTTAATTTTAAATGCCCAGAGTTGGCTGGCCTCAAACCTGCAGATGAGAAGAATTGGCATGACATCCTCTGGATATTCCTTACATATTATATGTATATATATACATGAACACTAAGACGTTTATGTGCAAATTTTGGACGCAACTTGAAAGTTGAACTCAGAAGCAACAGGACGAAATGACCAAAAATAGACCAAATACTCTAGGACTGCCTGATGCTTATAGTTTTCAAGCCACATCTATAACATTCCATCAACTTTTAGAGTTTATATTTACAAATCATGTGAAGAAAGTGACCCTCAACTTTCAAAACTAAGATACTCTATGCATTGGAGTTCACTATATCCACTTAGGTTTTGTAATACAAATCAATCAATTCCTTAGAGTTTAGGTCTCTAAATTCCAATTTCTCTGGAACAACCGTGAGTTGTCATTTCTTCAAGCATAACATTTTATTATACTTGCTTTTCGTAAACCTTGAAAGTATGCTAATGGCAAGATTTACTCAGCTTTTCATATTTCAGAAACCAAGATAACTGCAATTAATTGAGTATCATGCCTCACAATTTGCAAATTTTATTATTTGACATTAGAGTAAATGAAATATGAGGATGAAAATTTGTCTACCAAGATCAACCTCACATCACAAGGACAAATGTCAAGAGACACGATGCGCCGCCGATAGTTATGAACATTTGCTGCGTCCATCTTACAGAAGTTTCTGAAGTCATGTTCACCGAGAAATTTCTTACCAGCACTTTCCATAGACTGATGAAACACAACAAAAGAAATGCAACTTCATCCAACTTTTACATGATATCAGAGTTGTACAGATGGGATGAGCAAAATACTTTACGCCAGAAATGAAAAAACCACATACAGAGATATTTAAATTCTCTTTCCAAAAGAAGTATTTGTACTCCCTGCTTAAGCAGCTAAACCTGTACAAGGTAAACAAAAGTATCAGATTCTGTTAACATCTCCATGGGTGCTTCTGATTTCCGATCAAAAGAAGTTCCAAATAAAAGGGCAAAGGACCAAAAAGATGCATAATTTCTAAATTTTTTGAAAGTATAAACAAAAGCTATTCTATTATAAAACAGTCAAATTTAGAATAGAAAAAAAACATGTTATATAAAAATCTTGGTTTCTTACTAACCACAAACCATACCGTAGCTACTATTCAATTCTTCCACAAGTCTCTTTGTTTCTCATTTACATTAATTATAAACTCCATGCAAATTCGTTTGCTCAACGGATAGGCCGTATTAATTTATAGAAGTCACTTAATTGACCAAAAAAAAATTCAAAGATAGAATCAGTCGAAGAAAGATTTCCAATCAAATTAACAAGACTCGTAAATGAAAAAAAAATGCACCAGAAGCACATATGCTATCTTAATGAGGCAACTAACATAAACCTCTTTTGTTAAAGGAATAAAATGTGAACCATCTTCTTGTTCCTTGTGGGTTGGATAGTGTTCTATGGTGGTGGTTTTCCAATCGGTTAGAGTTCATTTGGTAATGCAGGAAAGTATGGGACGTTATTTCCAGGCATTGAGAATGTTATAGACGGAAAAGAGAAAACATAACTAGCTAAGCGCTATTTTGTTTGGTTTGCCATGTATCGAAAGAATAAGATGATTTTGAGGAAGACTTCTTCAATTTTGAGGGGTTTTCTTCCTTTTCCTAATACCCTTGAGTGGTGGGGGAAATTTATTCTTTTTTTTCTAGGAGTTGTACCATTTTGATAGATACATTTGGTATACTTACAGAATACCACTTCTGTATAGAATTAATAGTTATTATTGAACATCTTTTTAATAATAAAAAAATTTGTTGGAAATTACATATTCTAATTGATTTTACAATCGTTCTTTCCTTCAGTCCACTGCTTGTATGAGTTAGAATATGATAAGACTAGGAATTCCTCTTCAACTATTATTCAACTATTGAAAGAAAAGAATACAATCACACACGGAAACACAATGCTCCACCTCCATAGCTGGATTATTCACTCACCACAACCTCCCAGATATCTCTGGATTACCCACATTCTTCATAAGATACTCGATATCCCCCCCTTCCCAACTATACAAGTTCTCATATAAAAGACTTGGTTTACAAAAATTAATAATCAACCCTTTCAACTTGCTAACTTTCCTTTATTAATTTTATAATCTATCAGAATCATCATATCATACGCATGTCAATAGAAATTTAAAGTTAATTTTATAGTTTCATCTTTTATAATATGTCAGTTGTGCAAATATCATTGATGGCAGTTGTGTAAATATCATTGATGGGAAGCCAAATGGCACACTGCATGGACGTGTTTTGACAGCTGCTACTACAAACCTTGCAGCATCCTATATAAACTAACGATAAGTAACTCTAAAAAAAGTTAAACTGAAAATATATTTCTTGACTTCTAACAAAGAAAGGTTTCTCAAGAAAATAATCAAACCTTGCACTGAAAGCAATAGGAACAGGTGACCAGAATAAAACTCTAATATCATTAGGAAGAACTCGATTTATAACCTTCACATAATCAATTTCTTTTCCTGCAAAACACATTATAGACTAGGATGGATGAGTTGAAAATGTATGAAAACCGTTTTAAATTGATCTGAAAAAATGACAAATCTAAAGTGATGCTTGAGTATAAACATAAAACATGTTAAAAATAATTCAAATAATTAAATTAACTTCAACTTTGATGGTCTTCTGGTACATTTTACGTACTCTAGGAGAGAAAAATGAATAATTGTATTCGATAATTATTGGGTGGGGAGGGAAGTTGTACTAAACAAAAAACAGAAAGAGATGGGGGTGAAGGGTTGGTTTCTAAGGACTCGAATACCTAGTAGTGGTGAGAAAAAAGTGTGGTTGTGTGTGCACTGTGAAGTAATATATGAAATAAAAGGTTCTCTTACCATCACTTGTACTCCATTTAAATTGAAATATAACAAAGAATAATAATTAAAATTAGTTTATGACAAGGTGTATTAAGAATAGTTTAAACAATTAAATTAACTTCAATCAAATTTTAGACTTGAAATTTTTGGTCATCAATCATAAGACAAACTGATAAGCAAGTCCAAGACAAGTTTTAAAAGCACATCATGTATCTTCTTACAATTATTGATTCAACATGCTCGCTAAAAGAAGGAAATCCAGCCAGAGTTGCCTTAATGAGTACACCAATGAGAGAAAGCAGAAGTGTACGGATAATACTTCTTCCACATAAACAGCTTCACCAATGAAAAATAAATATATATATTTATTGGCAAAAATGGACGACAATA
This sequence comes from Begonia loranthoides, assembly GCA_022433065.1. Lineage (NCBI taxonomy): Eukaryota > Viridiplantae > Streptophyta > Magnoliopsida > Cucurbitales > Begoniaceae > Begonia > Begonia loranthoides. The sequence continues at coordinate 1,364,681 of CM039484.1, read as the reverse complement.
AATTGACTAAAGAACAAGCAAGTGCTTGTGTACATAACATTAATCTTCAATAGATGTCTTTGTGCCAACCCTCATTCTCCCACGAAATTATATTCCCAAAAATTGTTTATTCATAAAAGTTTTGAGACAGGTTGAAAATACTACTAAGGTCAAGCGACTTCCAACTGTGCACAAAAAATGATTGAGAAAAAAATGTCTTATAAAAAATAATTGAGAAAAGAATCACTTACATGCATCTGTTGAATATTAAAGATGATACAAGGCAACATAGAACATAGAAAATAAATATTTTTAGAAAAAAGAAACAGCAAATAGTGGATACTAGCTGCTAAAATCTTAAAATATACTTCATTCACTATAATCCATCAACATACTAGAGTTTTTTTCTATCACAATGTACACATTCCAACTTTGTATAATAAGTGATCAAGAATGACTGAAACTTGAATTTCTGCCTCAGGCTAATAGAAAAGATCCGAATCAGATAAAAAAAAGTTTTAGTAAGTTCACTAACCATATTGCTCTTCAATATGTTGGTCGCAATTTTCATTGAGAGTATCACTACCCTTGAGGTTAGATCGTAAAAATAGAGCAACTACCTGTCACAAACAACTAATGTCTGAACAATACATATAAAGGAAAATGATTTTACATCACAAACATTGATAACATAAAGGTAAATTTTATCAATGATATGATACAAAAAAAGGAAAATGAAAATGAAAATGAAAAATGGAAGCCAAAAGTCAAGTTTTCTAAAAAATGTGTTCTGTGTTCATTTATCAGAAAACATTTGGGACCTCAATAGAACCAGCTCAAAGCTTGAGTTGCAATTGCAATTACGATATTTTGTTATGTGCTCTCTAATTGGAAAGAGATAGCTACTTTTTGATCGTTAGTTTCGCTGCTTCTTCTTATATTAATTCCTGTCTTTTTATTATATTCTTTCTTTCATGCAAATTTCTATTTCTTATGTGAAAAAAAAACCTACGACGGCAAAAACAAATATCTAGAAGAAAATAAAATATATATCAATTTACACTACCACCCTATTTAAACAAACATGTATCTGAGGCGAGGAAAATATTGGGACCAAAAACATCCAATATTCTACAGAAAGTTTATTTGTCAACAATAAGAAACGAGTATTTTAAATTTTATGTGGTCTATTCAACTAACTATTGACCATGAACGATCCATTTCAAGAGAAATGGCATACCAAATAAAAGAAGGTATAAAAATTTCTCAAATAGTACATGACTAAATTAATAAAAATCTTCAGTGACTTATCAAACTACAAAAAAACAAAGAATACTAGCACAACAACGTAAATGTCTCTTCTCCAATAAGCTTACCTGCCCAATAGATGAAACACCTTTGTCCGTTCTACCACATCTTGAATAGAAAGATTCTTTCTTGTCACCAATTAGAAGTCTTGCCTTCTCAAGGGCTCTGAAAAATTCAGACTACAGGATAATTCAGGTACACTTATATTTTCTCAGTTGCTCTATCATATTCTAAATTGACAAGAATCTGAAAATCAAAACCACACCTCTACTGTTGGCTCCATTTGTGCCTCTGACCCAAAACCATAGAACCTATACAAAAAAGGGTCAAAAATATGTTTGAAGTTTCCACTACAAAATGACAATCGTATGGTAACACTGTAACAAATTGCAGATACGAAGGAAAGGATCAACAAGAAACAGAAAGTGTCAAATCAAAATGTTATCTAACAGGCAATTTTTACTTCACCATCTACCACCAGTTTGCAACAGTTGTAGATTTTAGAAAACAAGTGTGTCTATGTCTGATAAACTGTGGTGAATGACTAAACAGTTCTAATAATTGGTTTCATGACACCAGAAAAATCAAACAAATGGTTTTAAGAAAAATGTCCAAATATTATTACTAAAAATGTGATATATCACTTATGATGTGTAGAATACAATGATTATAAAGACAATAAATATAACAGATACACTTCATGCCATCACGTATTTCATTTGTGTGAAAAAAAGGTGGTCTTGAAAATCTATTAAAATGTATTGTCATATTATGGATGTTGTTTTGTTGTTGTCCTTAATTAAGAATTGTTGAAAAGGATCGTCAAAATCCTGCCATCAACATCACCAAATTAAAAACACTGTGATTTTGGAAAATACGATTTAAGAACCTTCAAAAACAAGGAAAGCCTTATTCGGTCCATTAAGAAAAATATTACTGCATCAACGAAAGTATCTTAGGCAATATTTCTGTTGTAAAATTTCCTAAGTTAGTTTGTCTTTTATATGTACCTTAAAATCATGTAAATTAAGTAATGAAAATAAGAATATTATTCAATCACTCTAACATGTCATTGATGACGTAATTTTGAGGATTAACATAGGAGCATTATGCAAACTCCTCTTTTTACAAAAAAAAAAAAAAGCAAAGAAATTGCCATCGACCAAAAACTTTTTTCATGGAATTGCGTCAAAAAACTACCAACTTATTTTAATCATCAACAGACTCAGGCACTCTCTAAAAAAATATTAGATGCAGTGAGCTCACTAGAGCTTTTTAAATTGCTATCAAGAGGAAAACAGCTTTACAAACAGAACATTGTACTTGGCTAGTCCATCTAGCCAGTAGCCACAATAGGTCATGTTTTTTTATTTTCACTAATGCATCACAAGCAAAAAGGTATCAGAGCAAACGAGAACAAATAAGCCATACACAAGTCATGATATCTCATTCTTCTAAGATTATAGCCTTCTCATAAAGGTCATCAATTACTTATCTTATATTATTCTTTTAGCAAAAATTTTATAAACAAGCTTATTTGAACAATTGATGCCTTTGAATTAGAAGAAAACGAGCATTCATTTAGGGCTATACATTATACCTTTGCCCGAAATACATAACTTTTAGTGCAACATATCTCTTTGAATGGTGATTCCCAGTCATCACATTATAACCTGTGTAGCATCAAACTAACTTTGAAACAAAACAAGTGAAATAGAAACAATGAAATTTGTTGAGTATTCTTATCAATAAATATGGATGAGAGCATAATCCAGGTATTCCATTTCATTTGACTGAAACGTATTCAGCAAGTAATTTATGTATGAGCTCCAGAAAATCAATGGATAAAATTTGCTCATCACATAGAACCTCATAAAAAAATAAATAATAAGATACAATTGATTTTTAGCTGCGAAATAAAACTATTTTTTAATATGGTTCACTGTTGTTCATGCACCCAAAAAAATCTCTAACAAACTATAATACAAAGGTGTCCAAGCCCTTATAATCCCACAAGTCATGAATTCACTAGCAATGCATGACGAGAGAAGGATTGTTACAATCCAAACCTTTTCAAAATCAATGTCCACAACAACCAGCAACTTCAACAGTCTCGTCATTTGCAAGCAGCATCTCCACAGATCAGCTCATTGACTTTAGCTCGCTTTTTATAGTTAATTTGCAGGGGGAGGGTGGACCATAATTAGATACATGCATTCAATTCAGGAAGAATGATCCAGTAGACACTAACATCAACCTTGTCATAAAATTAACTTGTCCACTAAGTTTTACCTCATAATAAGGTTTATATTATTTCTCTTTTTTGTAATGCCTAAAAACTTTTGATGAAATATAAGTATGCATGAAAATTACAAAAGAAGGAGCAAACAACAAAAATGCTCAATGCCTCCAAAGACTAAGGATGCCAAAAACAATAAGCCCTTTATCCCACAAAAACAAACTGGTACAAAAAGAACCTCTCAATCCCTTAGTATTACATGTCTCCTAATAAAAAATAGCGATATTCCTTCCAGATACACCAAAAAAATCACGGGGAAAAGGTATGGCCTCTCTTTTCTTTTTCACACACCCCAAACCTCTTTACTCTAGCAACAAACTCTTAACCGAATGAGGAGTTTGTAGAATCCCAAACCTGAATAAGGTGTTAGACACATTTTGGACACTGTAATTGAATTCCATATTGCTAAGTTAAGGCTTGACATGTGGACTTATAATCACTTAGTCATCCTTCCATTGCAACCAATTTTTGAGGTTGAGCTCTTCTCCATTCGGGGGTAAAGATATATCATAGTAGGCATGCATAGGAGATGGCTTATTACAAATTAGGCCACATAAGGATAGCTACAACCCACAAAAGACTAGATTTGGGAAGTAAACAAGTTGGGAAAATATGATCAACGTGTATATTGATTCCAAGAGAGGGGTCGATTTATATGACCCTAGTTGTGTTCCACATTGCTTAGATTAGGCTTGGTACGTGGGCTTGAAAGCATTTGAGCACTCTCCTTAAAAAGTCAACTTTGAAGGGTACATTTACCTAATGCATGCAACTGTGCATGATTTCTGTCTTTCGTTCAAGCTATCTTTTCCTTGCCTCTCCATTGTTTGTAAAAACATAAATTAAACGCTTTTCTCATTCAATTTTATTCTGGACGTTTGATGAGTATATATTCATCGTTTTGCTGGATAAGCTTGTTAGAAAACAAAGAAGAAAACTATTATTGAAGTATACTTTATAGTAAGAACAGGAGGAAACCTGGATTTTTCTCAACCACGCTCTTCCCTTTAATCTTCTTGCTTTGGGTTTTCATTTTCCTACTTTCATCAGCGTAACCATTGAAACCTTCATCGTTCTTCTCTCTCTGCAACATAATTTCATGTCCATTACACGGTGTTCAACATAAGCCGCACCACAAGCAAACCTTAGGAGTGTCGGATAAAAATATAAACCTTTATGCAGGAACAACTTAACAGTTGAGATGAAAGGTTTTTATTCTCGGCCTCTAGTTCCTGCAGCCGTAAAAGATCAAAAGAAAAGAAGAAAACGCAATCAGCTCAAATTTCTTTCACAAATACTTTTAAAATAGAAGAAGTATTACGTACCTGAATTCTGCTTCGAAGAGAAAGAAGTTGGGACTGCAAACTGAGAATTAAGCCTGCATCAGGTATACAAGTTTCACTCGTTTCCGCCGACATGGTCGATTGCTTGCTGACTTCTCTTTGATTTTGCTTCTACCGATCTGTTTAGCAGTCTCACAATCTAACAGCATCGTCTGGTTCAGTCGCATTAACTCCTTGCACTAACCTAAGGTTCTTTGGATTGCATCTTCCTCTCAGCGGGAAATTTTTAACTACCCAATAAAATATAGTTGGAATTTATAGTTGACTAGTAAATTATACGGAAATTAACATCACATATTTTATAGTCTGGAATCAACAATAAATCAAATTTTAAAAATTTTTTACAAATAATTAAAACTCTGAACTATAAGAGAAGAACGACACGATCTCACAGTCACGTTTTCCGTCAAACAGATGTCCAAGATAGCAACAAGATGCGTGGGACATCTGTCCTGCCTGAATTTAGGGCATCCCCCAAATATGGATGTCCCTCAATTAAAGAAAGACGTTTGTTTCAGCCTGAATGACGTAGTCTTAAATAGAGGAATGTCCATTGTGAGACTAAAAACGTTCGTTATGGGTAAAACGACGTAATCTCAAGTCGAGGGACGTCTTTTTTGACATATCGAAATAACCTAAAAGAGAGAGGGATGAATTAAGTTTTAAAACTTTTTCTAAGTGATTAATTAGTTTAATTTAATTAAGTTAATTTAAAACAATTAATCTTATAATAAATAACCAAACAATCACAGCAGCAATAAACAATATGAGAGAGGGTAAGAAATACACAATAGAGTTGTTAATGCGGCTCGGCAAAGCATGTCTACGTCCACGCTTTAAGGCTCCCCCTTGAAGATCTTTTCACCTTGAACCTTTTGAGTTACAATTGATTGAACTTCTCGGGTGTCAACCAAGCATTATAATAACTCTTCTGTCAATATCACGGATCACATAAGTATTTGATCACACACAAATACTTTACTCGTCTCTTTACAATGAATATTTCAACAATAACCTCACAATAAGAGGAGGCAAAATCTCACTCAAGAATAAGACAGGAATACTCTAGAAAATAGAGGCACTTTGCAGCAAGCAATTGGTTGGGTTGCTCTTCTTCCCATGGAGTACTCTTCTATTTATAGACTTTTTTATCTCCTTGAGGAATAGGTCGACTGTCACGACTCGCAAAGGACCTAAGACAGAACGGGAAACGATCCGACCCAAATGGAACGAGTCATCCGACCCATTTCACTTAAATATTTAGCATTTAGCAGCGGAAGACAAAATTTTAATTATTTAAAGTTAGGGCCCAAAATTTAATGGGCTTAACAAGTCCAAAAGTGATATAAGATAGTAAAACAATATAAAACGAATAAAAGAAAAGAAAAACTGTGCAGAAATTAAATTTAGAATTTATGGATTACAGTCATCCAAATAAATGAATATACTTCACCAGAAGTCTCTCAAGGAAGATTATTAAAATCATAGAAATTAAACAACTATGTCAAATCTAATCTTGACTCGGCAACTGGAACTCTGGCAGATAACATCTTGAAAATTTATTATAGGGATGAGTTGACTAAACTCAGTAGACATTTAAAATTTTCAGATTTAGAAGAAAGATTTTTATTAAGTGTGTATAAAATTCAAGATTTCATTTTATAAATTTAAAATTTATACAAATAAAAGTCTTAGTGAAAATGAAGTCACTCACGAACTCCGAGCACACCATGTCATAGGCATTTAAGGAAATAAAAGCGATGTTTGGTGATCGCAAAAGCCAAATAATACCCTGATCAAGTTTAGGGAATCGCAACCAAATAACACGACACATACAACTGTTCTATTACCTATTTGCACTTTAGGGGTTAGAACCCAAGGACATTTATAACATCAAATTTTTAATAACAAATAAACACACCTCATAGGATAGAATGTGTAAAAATATAATTTAAGAATTCTAATGTTTGAAAATGAATGCTTCATTAGAATATAAATTGCAATTTTAAAAGAATTATTTAAAAATAATAATATGTAAATGTAGTGCATAAATAATCTTTACCTCAAAACTTGGCTTACACTGACAAGGCCTAAATATTCAAGTAGTCAAAGATCCAAAGTTCACAGATTTTAATTGTGTTGGGTACCTAAAATAAAGTTGAATAATTCTGCGAGTGAATTATAAAATTTCCAAAATCATTTGAAATTAAATTAGGTTATAGAATATTTAATTTCTGGCCCAAAACAGGCCCACACATACTCCATGAAGGTTTTAAATTATAGCCCAAATAATACTAGATTGGGCCCACAACTTGTCCATTATTCAGGCCCAAATGTGACCCAATCCTTCGGCCCATGAAAAATCTTCCTGTTCTCACACTTGTGAAGAACACCCGAGAAGAACACTACGACAGAAAAGTCTAATGTTTCCTCGTCGCAGATTGATCTTTGTCCGGCTGAGACTCCCTATCTCGGCCAACTTCTCAATCGAGCTGGCAAGGGCGTCCCGCAAGGCATCCCACATTTGTTGTTCACTTCCTCGGCTTACAACACGGGAGTTCGTCACGGACGAACTCCACATCAAGCAAATCGACGCACAACATCTTCCATGTCAATCAAAACAACAATCTTCTAAAGAAATCTAACTTCTACATTACATCCCAATTAAACAGAGAAATAAAGATGCAATCTTTGCATACCTCTGTTGAAAATTCTCAGCGGAAGGAAATTAGTCGTGTTCGAGAAATCCGATTACTCAAACCTTCGAATTCGAACGAATTCTTTGCAGAAATTGGAAGGTAAACTTAGTATTTCAACCAATCAATTGAACAATTACTCAAGAACATATCACTTATCGAAACAGGGCTCCAATTCTTTACTCACAACGATCGAAAATTGTCTGAGAAAGAAATCTCCTAGGCGAGAGCTGGCGTCTAGGAGAATAATGATGCAGAAGAAATCGGTTGCTTTAAGAATTGAAAGGGGAGGGTAGCGATTTGGAGAAAAATCGCATCACCTCTGCGATTTCCATGTGGGGAGAATACGTTTCCTGAAACGTAATTTTCTTCCCCAATTAATTGGGCCTACTAAAACGAGCTGGATTTTACATCGACCGTCTTCAATTTGGTCGACCTCCAACTAACCATTGCGCAACACTTTTTTACTTTTTGGGTCATGGTGGTCAACCTCTTTCTGATCATTGGAGGCAATTCAAAATCTTTGATCAACCCTTCTGACTGGTGGTCGACCAAATTGACCTTGATCGACCGATTCCTCTCACTCTAAAATCTAAGGTTTGAATCTGTATGTTTTGCGGTCAACCAGCTGGTTGACCATTTCTAACGTTGCCAAAATCCTAAGTAATCTAACATTTTTGTGGTCAAGCTCAAGGTCAACCTTTTCTATCATTCTTTAGAATTGGGCAATCTGCCACTTTTGCAGTCGACCAACAGTGCAGCTTCACTTGGTCGACCTTTTGCACTGTTTTGTCGACCTCCACTTTTGATTTTAGTTCCTTTGAATTTCTTTTATCCCGAAACTTTGAACAATTGCTACAAGGACTTAAACAAACATATTAGAACAATAATACCCCTATTAAGGGTATTTCCAATGTGGCAGATTGCCAAAAGTGTTTTTGATAGGTACTAAGCTTAAATGATTAGTTTGTTGTTCGAGGATTTGATGTTTGATGTTTGCGATATTCAGATTTTATTATTGTGGTTGATGACTCAATATTAGGATCAATTGATCATATTGTTGATCGAGGTTATGATGTTTGTATTGGTTATTAAATGTTAAAGTCTCTAGGTTTATGATCATGTGAATAGTTTGAGTATATGTTTTTTATGATAGTTTTATACAATATAGGATGATAAAATTGTATTCATTCATAGTCATGCATCATGATATTATGTTTAGATATTCATTTCTTACTGAGCATTAGGCTCATAGTTTATGTCTTGTGAAGTAGGTAAGCACAGTAGTAAAAAAAAGAGCAGTTGATAGAGGATTCTCACAACGAGATTGGCTAAACGAAACAGGAACGGTTAAAGGAAAGAAATTTGTTTTATATGTATATGATGTATACGTTTAAAAGTTTAATTTTGTTTAATGAATTTTATTAAGGAAGACCTTCCGCTATTTGTTTTAAATATATATAATTTAAGTTTTAAATATTTATAAAGGATAATGAAAAATGGGTCGCTGCACAAATATCACAAAACTCAAATCTCATTTGAGTTTCAACCAAAAATAATTTCCAAGATTTAAATATTCATACGATCCCAAATCTGCCATAACCATCAAACTTACTCTCTAAAAAATCTTCCAAAAATTAGGGGTGGAACACGATTCGGTCTGAATCGAGTAACCGGACCGAATGGAGTGAAATTGCTCGGTTCGGTTCAGTTGCAAAATAGATTTTTACTGTTCATGACCGAACCGAAACCGAACTGAGTATATTCGGTTCAGTTCTCGGTTTCCCATTTGAAAAACTGGGTAAACCGATAAACCGATATTTGAGTGGCTTCATGAAGAAGCCTTCTGTGACTGCGAGCGGGTGCGAGGGGAAATGTTGGGCATGATGGAGCAATCAAAGCCGAATGGAGAGGAGAGCTTTGAGAAACTGTAGGAGCTGTTTGAGGAAATGTTTCAAGTGCAGAAGGAAGAGTTGGGATTAAAGTCTTAGAGTTTTTACAAAGTTGTGGGTCATCCATCAAGAGGAACTCCTGTGAAATGAGTCCACGCATGGCGAACGCAGATGATTCTTTCAACTTCGCCACCCATTTTCAAAGTTTCTCCATGGGGGTAAGTTTCATTTCTCTCAAAACACTCGAATTTCAGGCTTTCTTCATTCTAATCTCTCCACTTATCTATGAGAAGCGGAATTCGGGGATGAAATTGAAATTTTTTTTTTTTTTTTTCCGTTTTGGTTTATAATTGTGGATGAAATTATGTTGGTGATCGAAGATGATGAAGGCAGTTGAAAAAGAAGGGAAGCAGGAGGGAGGAAAAGGAAGGAAGAGGAGGAAGAAGGTGAAGCTGTGTTCCGGCGGCCATGGCTATCGGTCTTATACGATAACCGAAAACCGAACCGAATACTTCGATTATTGTTCGGTTCACCATGTGGTTCGGTTCATCTTTGGTTTCTAAAAAAAACCGAACCTAATAGGTTCAGTTTGAATTTAAGCAAAAATCGAACCGAATCGAACCGTTTCCACCCATACCAAAAATCCTATGTTCTTCAATAATTTTTAACTATGGCAAAAATTAAAACTTTGTAGAGGACACTTGCGATAGTTTGAATCGAAACAGCTTGACAACGAAAATAGCGAACAACGATGCAAATCTATGGCGACTGACAATGAATAGATACTCTTCAATGACAAACTTGTTACTTGGAGTTACAATACCTCCGACAAATTTAAAAGCAGGAAAAGATCGAACTTTTCGTTATAGACATGACAATAGTACCCTTTTCTTTATGAACATTTATATATTATTTAACTTACAAATGTATCTATTTTAATTCATCAATAACACAATAAAATAACACAGCAAATTATACACCTACCGAATGATCTTTAAAGAAAACCCCACGTTAGTATCAAATTATAAAGAGAATAGAAACAAGGACAATGAACATTTGTAGATCCTTAAACTACCATGAGTAGCCTGTTTTAAGGTTGACAATCATTAAAAATGTTCTTATGATTTGATTTTCCCATACTTTCCGAGCAGCCAAACAGTGGAAAAAGCAACAATATACGCAGAAGACAACAAAACTTCAGTTTTGAAAATTAAATTGCATTGCTGACTAACTGTTGTACCGAGTCATAGACAAATGAATGTATGAGCAAAAACTGGTGTCGACTACATAAAAATAAGGCAAAATGCTGAACAACGTAAAAGAGATCATCAATGTCGGCAGCACTGATACCAAGTAGCGGTCTGAGAAAGAAAAGGGTGGTTGAGCAGCTTCGACGCTGGCCATCTATCATACCCACAAACTGGATTGAAACACTTCTTCAAGAAATCCTTTGCTTTCTCTGAAACATAATCTGGAATTTTGGGCGATTCGTAGCTGTAAGCAATGTAGTGTATCACCTCTTGATCGTTTTTCTCCATAACCTCCGCTCCCCACGCTGGTTCTCCGGTCAGCATCTCCCGCACCGTGCACCCGAATGACCATATATCAACCGGCCAATCTATTTTTCTATCCCTCAACATCTCCGGCGCCAAGTACCCCAACGTCCCTCTGATGTGGGGGCGTTTGTCGTAGCTCTTGAACATATTCAAAGATAATCCAAAGTCTGCAATCTTGGCCGCGTACTTTTCTTTCTCCGACGAGGATGGCTTTTCGGGTACTAAAAGAATGTTTTCCGGTTTTATGTCGCAGTGGGCGTAGCCATTGGTGTGCATGTAATCCAGCCCTCGAGCTATGTCTCTGGCGAAGCTTGCCACCTCCGCTTCCGGCAGCCCATTCTTGGATTTGTTTATGTGATCGTCTAAACTCCCGCCCGAGCAATATTCAATCAGCAAGTTGTAGATTTTCTCGCCGGATTCTGTTTCGCTTATCTCGTCGCCGTAGCAGCGCACCAGGTTGGGGCTTCTGTTGAGAACAGAGAGGAGTCTTTTCTCACTCTGAATGGAGGAAGAGCGGGCCATCTGAGCAGATTTCACCACCATTGGAGAAGGAAATCCACATAATATTATGGGTTCAGCCAGATAAACGTAGCCCCCTCCTCCCTGTCCAATCATTCGACCGCGAAACCAATTCTTCCCGTGGGAGCGCTCTATTCCACCGCCATTGTCGTTCTGCACTTTCTCCTCGTTCTCCCTCATAATTTCGCTCGTTTGTGAGTGAAAGACCGAGTTTGTTCGCGAAGTTGAGATCGAGGGATAGTTAATATAATGATTTGATTGGGTAATTTAATTACGATTAGGAAAGGAGATCATTTTAAACTTGACAGGAGATAGATAGATAATTAAATTAATTCAATCTTAATTAAGTTAATTAGATTAAATTAATTTATAAATCTTAATTTTTAAGTTCAATAAATTATTATTATTTTATTAAAACTCAAAAATAAATAAACCATTGAACACAAATATCCAGCACAACATCATATATTGGTTTTTAAGAAAAGGATATTTGATATTAAGTTGATTGAATTTAATTATTTTGTTGGCTTGATTAAATTATCTTTAATTTGATATTAACTCCTTCTACTTGGATTGATTAATTTAGATTGATTTAAGTCTTAATTAAATGAGAAGTACTCAAATAAAGTAGGATTTTTTACATGATTAACACTAATCCATCGATTAAACCAACATAATCTTCTATCTATTAAACTATAACAATTTTCTATCTTTTTTTAGTGTTAAAGTTTAGAATTATCTGAATTATTCTCGGGCCGGATTATGAAATCTTTTAACTAACATTTAAAACTTTTACTTTTGTTATTGAACACCTCAAAATTTGAAGCATCCCTCGTAATTCTGCTCCCCTTCAACGTCGTTGATTGTCTGGAATCTTTCTATCCAAAGAAGCATCCAGATGAAGAAAACTTCTAGCCGCCATCATTAACCGATAAAGAAAATAAGGAAACCCAGATGAAAATCAATATATTGAGAAGATCAAGAAGTTGCAAAAGCTGAAAATAGAATTTGGGAGGGAGAGATAGAGATTGAAGTGGTTGTGGAGAGAAGATTAGTGGGTTTAAATTAGTCATTAGTGTTAATCATTTTTGAAATTCTTCTCATTTGATTTAGATGTAAATGAATTTAAACCAATCAATTTATCTTTAAGGAGTGTTAGCCAAAAAAGGCATTATTTTTTTCAATGTGAGTATTCATGTGGCAGATTGACCGCAGACTACGAATACTTGGGTATTTTCTACTTAATATTCGATATTTATAACAGTTTTAGTTAATAACAAACAACTTATCAAGTTGATTTATTCATCATCAAAACATTATTGTTTAGTAAAACTAAAGCTAACATTTTTCAGGACGAGAGATGTTCGATTTAGGAAGAGGGAAGTCTGTTTTAGATGATGGTCATCCGAATTTGAGAAAGGGACATCCGTTGTGGACCGAGGGACGTCCGTTGTTAGCTGCGGGACGTTCGTTGTAAGCTGAAGGACGTTCGTTGTTGGTGCCTTTACGAGAAACGTGACTGCGAAGTCAATGTCATTTTTTTTTATAGTTTAGGGTTTCAGTTGTTTACAAATTTTTTATAAAGTTTACAGTATTACTGATCTCAAATTATAAGATATGTGGTGTTAATTTTTATAAATTATAACCATACAAACAAAGATGTATTATCGAATTAACCGAGAACAATGAATAGTCAAATTAAGAAAAAGAAAATATTTTATCAAATTCACAACACGAAAATGTATTATCAAATTAAATTAATGAACAAATAACTATGATCATTGATGTAATCATATATTAGATATCTATTTTTTGATTAGAGAAATTTGGTGTATCTATAGAAGTATTAGTGATCGCAGATGTATTTGTGTATGCAGAAAGTGCAAATATCCCCTACTACTTGATTTCATAAAGACAAGTGATTGCAATGAGGTTTATCTGCGGAAGTGTTGGTAATTACGAAAGTATTAGTGTCGGGAAATGTGAGGTAAAATCTGTAAAATGAAACGTGTCTGCAAAAAAATATGTACATATGGCAAATAACGATTGGCGGACAATGTGGGTGGGGCGGATATTTGTAACGGAAGTGCATGTGTCGCGAGGTGAAAGCGCACACATTCTCTTCTAAGAAGGACTTAAACCCTAAACGTCCGCACATCCACTTGCAAAAAACCTACGCGTCTACTGTGGATATCCGCTCCATACTTAATATTCTGCAGACACAATTCATGTGCACTAACGTATCCTTTTAAAACCAAGTATTTGCAAACATCAATATTTTTGCGGTCAGCAACACATGAGTTATTTAACGAACCCCCAAACAGAAAAAAGCATTATGCTAATATCTCAAATATTATGGTATTAGATAATAAAAATAAAAATTCAAGATATGAATTAAAAATATATCTTACTTCGGGCCATTTGGATAATTACTCAATGAAAAAGTATATTTTTCAAAACAAAAAAATGTATTATTTTGGTTTAACAAAGTGCTAATTTAAGAACTTTCATACCTAAAATGCAGCGAAAGCATGACAGAGGCATTGTAAAGCTGCAACACAGATGGAGAACAAAGACAGCGTTATCAGAGAAATTGAGGAAACAGATCTGAAATCCGAAGATTCACCTCTTATTCCTGAGGGAAAAACTGTCAGGACAAAGGTTCCGGAGGTGGAGGTCCATTTGTATCGACAAGGTAAAGGTCCGATCGCTGTGTTCAAGTCCAGCTTGGGAGGCTGGGAGCAAGACCAGCTAGAGGTCAGAGAAATTCTTGAAAAATATGGATTCAAGTCGTTGTTTGCATTCAATGTTGGGACGGGTCGTGGGATCCCCATCCGTTTCAATCCAAAGAATGGAAGGTCTATGTTGACTTATAGAGATGGATCTGTGATTTACATTGACGGGGAGCCCAAGGTATTTCTTTTCCAAGCTTTTGATCTTGTATGTTGAATTGGTTCTTATCTCTATGACCTTTGTTTAAACTTTTTGTTTGGATGCTGAGAAACCGAGAAAAGAAGAGTAAATGAAACGTTTCCGAGCTGTGATAAACTCACATAAACCGCAGAGTATCTAGGGAGGTCGTTAATCTCCTTGAAAATGATTCAGTAATTCTTAGTTACTACTTATCAAAATATCCAAATTGTTGAAGTTGTAAAAAATTGAGAAATACAGTTTCAAGACCACTGCATTAGTGCATTAAGATATTTGCTTTTAACTTTCAAAGTATGTTCAGACAGTAGACATTCAAGTTAAATCTTTGCTCTTCAGTGTGGGAGACTAGATATGAATGTCTTTGGCCTAATACTCGTATAGCCTATGTTAAATACTTGGTTTAGGCAGAAAATCGATTCATTCAGTTATCTCCAGCATGCCACACAACATGCTCTACCATTCCAACATATGTCATGTACCATAAATTAGTCTTGCAGCTCTTTTTTTCATAGAATTATAAAGGTTGATCTTCTTTTACTAAGATCAAGAAAATTCATTGGAGTTGGAATCATGCAAAACTGTTTTTTTATGGTTGGAATCACCTTAAAAATCTTTGAAGGTTGGCGAAATTAACTTATACCATCTTTTTTACTCAGTTAAGATTTTTGGCTTTCTTTAAGGGCTCAAAATTAATTTGCGTATGTGATCTTATGAGTACGAATATTGATGGTGATTCCTTGCTTTTTTGTGGGTAGGGTGAGAAATTTTTCGTTGATCTACTTATGCCTCCCTTTTGGTGATGACTGTCTTTCCCTAGACGTGGAGGGAGATGATATTAGGAAATTTTCTTCTTAGAAATGTGGCTTTGCTTGAGAGATAGATGGTTGTGGAGATTCCCTTCATAGACAAAAGAACTATCTAATTAATGAGTCTTAAGGACGATATTTCTCCTGTTCTGTAGTTTCTTCATTTATCTGATTTACAATCATGTAAAAGTGGTTGATTTGCTTTGTCGTGTTTACATTGTGAAGCTTATCACAGTTTCTCTCTGATTTTAAGGGTTTGAATTTCGCACATAAGTTCTTCTTGGAAACTGATTCGTGAGGAAATGATTTTCAAAATTTTATCTGTGCTTACAGTTACTCCATCCTTTCTGCTTGAGCCTTCTCTTAGTTTATTATCATGGAGATGTGCTCCAATGTTATGGGATTATATTTTTCCCCATCAAATCTCTAAATCTAACCTTCTCCTTCAATCTCTTTCAAAATATCTGCAAATTTCATTATGCATTTTTTACTTCTGATTATCTGTATTTAATCATAATGAAGCTATACTTATGAAACGAGTAAAATGGAGATTTATCACATTTTAAAGGATCAAACTTCCAATTTTTTTAATATATGAACATAGTAACATGGCTTTCATAGTTACATGCAGTCTTTCTGACTTGAAAGCTAAATGCAGTTGTCATATGTTTGAATACTCTGGAATTCTCTGTGGGCACATATTGACTGTCTTTACAGTTACAAAAAGTGAACTTATAAAAATGCATGTTGCCGAGCTCTTATAAGCTCACTTCAATGGGGGCAATATTTTATTTCCAGTTGCTTTGCATTGGTTAACTTTTTACTCTACAGCCAAATTCACGGAGCGAAGAGAAAATAAAACTGTGTTCTCCGTATTTAAAGATACGTTTGTTCATATGTTATGGACAGGATTCGATGATCAAACCAGTGACAAAGATACTGTTTGGGGTGGCCATGATAACCATTTTGATAGCGGTGGTATTAAAGGAATCTCCAGATTGGCTGAAGAAACTAAACATAATGGGTGGAAGCATCCCTCCTTGGGTCCTTGCTTGCGTTGTTATAGTTTTCACTCGAATGAGGAAGAGAACCAAGGACTTGTTGCAGAAATTCGGCTGGTGAAAATTGAGCTGCATTCTGTCGAAAACGACGAAGGTAATATCTGTCTCTAATTTGATATTACAGTGAAAATTGAGGTGCCCTTTTGGTTTCTTCTTTCTACCTCTAAATCTTTTGTTTTCTCCTCTTCAAAATACAACTTTTGTAGCTCTTCCAATTGAATAATATGTATAAATTTTGAGTGATTCATGTGGTTTATTACCTGAAATGGTGCAATTCAATACCTTCCACTGCTCGATTGTCCTCAACTGGGTATTGTGATTCAAGTAGAAGTAGGGAGAGGTAACGCATAATGTAATATGACAATGACGTATTGACTGTGAGCGATTTGCACATTTCCGTCTATTTCGTCGATATTAGGATTTCAATAGAAGGATTGATGACTCCGTGGGCTAACTAGACTCTCTCGGTCGTCAACGAGAAACGAAGAAAGAAAAATGACCCTTTGTCTCTCCGTCAATGGTCATCTCATGCCTAGGGAAGTCTTGCCTGTAGGACTGCTGGCGCCGCCGTGCAACCATAATTTTCATGAGCAATGCGTCCTCTTTTGGCTGGAAAAGAACAACTCTTGCCCGGTTTGTTGCCACGACTAAAGTTTCTTTGTTTTATTTGTTGTGTTGCACATAATATATTCTTTTAATAATAATATTAGGATTAATTTTTAATTAAACACTTAATACCTCAAAATTTGAGGTGTTAGCAATAGATACTCTCACTATTCACTATTGAGGGTTTGTTAAATGACGGATATTATTTGAGGAAATTACCCTTTCTGCTGTGGAAAATATCATTATGCAGTGCATACTTGCATTCTGTTGAGGAAAACAATTCATTGAAATAGAACTTCTACCTTCTGTTGCGGAAAGGGTTTTCATAGTGGAAGACATGTTTCTGCTGTTGTGAAACTTCCATTTTTGTAGCAGAGACGTGTATTCTACTGCAAAAAGAAAGTGCAGATATTTAATTTTAAAATCACACAGGGTCAAAGAAGCATTTGTGTCTACGAAAGCGTTGACATCCATCATTTAATGAATTCTCTAACGATGAAGGTATCTGTTACTAACGACTTAAACTTTAAGGTGTTAGATAAAAAAAAATAAAAGTTCAAGATGTCAGTTAAAAAGATTCTATAATTCATGGTTAAAATTGATAATTACCTTTTTTTTCTTTTTTCTTTAATCCTCGGAGAAATGATGCTTACCATGTTTGAATCGTTCATGAAATGATTTTTGATTTATTAACACAAATGATGGTCACTATATTCTTTGGATGATTCTCCTTAACCACGCCTTAATTCCTTATCGACTCGATAATTCCACCAACTTTTAGTGATAGAGCGAACCAAATATCTCACGATAACTTAAAACTCTGTTAGAAAATTTGATCGCTGTATTCATCTCGAGGATCGTTGAGTTCTTTCCGAGATTAAATATATTGGTGGACTTAATGTTTTCTTAAATAAATTTAAAAAAACTTTTAATTAAAAGGGTAATTATCAAATTTCACCTCCAAGTTTAGAGGTTTTTTTATGTTTCACCTTGAACTTTGTTTTTTCTTAAATATCACCTCGTAGTTTAGAATGTTAGCAATTTTCACCTTTGTCAGCTTCTTCCGTTAACTTCTCTTAAAAAAACAAAAAATAGAACTAATCAGCATGGCATTCTCCCTATCTGCATAATTCTCTCCATCTTCATTAAGCAAAATCCACCGCTGCAGATTGATCAACACAGACCCATACCTCTCTCTCTCTCTCCGTCCAGATTGATGGGGTGGATTCACCCAGATGAATCCTAGAGTTCCCAACCCCGAAGCCATTTTTTCGAGGACTGCCAGACGGAAAGCTAAAAGGGTTAGTTTTTTCTCCGGCGCCAGGAATACCCGAGTTGACGCTGAAGGTGATTCAGAATTCGCAGTGCTGCTATCTCACTTCAGTAAGCTGCCCT
Organism: Begonia loranthoides; assembly: GCA_022433065.1. Taxonomy (NCBI): domain Eukaryota; kingdom Viridiplantae; phylum Streptophyta; class Magnoliopsida; order Cucurbitales; family Begoniaceae; genus Begonia; species Begonia loranthoides. The sequence goes on along the minus strand of CM039484.1, from coordinate 1,346,290 downwards.
GAGGTTCGAAAATAGTGGCGTTTGCACTGTGGGTTTCAATTTGCAAACGAACTATTCCTCCAATTTCCGGAGATTTCCCACAATCCATTTATCTAATCGAAAATTGTTAATACATTCTAAATTTGGATTTCAAAGTGAAAGATTGTAAATGGGTATTGGAATTTCAAGTTGAAGCTTTAAGCTTTACCTGCTCGACAATGACCAGGAGAGGAAGGAGAAGTAATACGATCTTAGAGAACACGTTGATCTAAACAAGAAGAAAGAGTAGCGTAATTGCAATACTGCTCTCTCTCTCTCTCTCTGATTGTGAAGCCTCGTCACAGAGGAGGAATTGTTTCTTGGTCAAACATCCAAAGACATAAAAGCAACTTTCTCGAAACAAAAAGGGTACACGCTGTTGCATTTTCTATCATCTCCCATTGCGCTCATACAGAGAACCTGCAGGTTGCATGGGTCTGTGTTGATCAATCTGCAGATAGAGAGAATGACATGCTGATTAGTTCTATTTTTTATTTTTTTTAAGAGAAGTCAACGGAAGAAGCTGATAAAGGTGAAGATTGCTAACATTCTAAACTACGAGGTGATATTTAAGAAAAAACAAAGTTCAAGGTGAAACATAAAAAAACCCCTAAACTTGGAGGTGAAATTTGATAATTACCCTTTTAATTAAAATATATTGTCGCTTTTGAGTTTGTCTTCTAATAACTGTTCTTCACTTTCAACCTTTTATACTCGTCGTTTTATCCCTACTTAAACTAACATCTCCACATTTAACATAAAAATATGGCCTAGTGTAATTCCATAGTTAAAATAATTTAATATTTAAAATAGAAATTAACAAAACAACCACTAAACTATGATATAAATGACAAGTCAACTATTAAATAATTTACGCTAACAAACAAAATACTTAACTATGGTAAATGAATGACGCAAATATCGTCGTTAACCTGTTGAAATAAACGTTACAAATAAGAAGACTTTTCAAAAATAAAAATTTTCAGTGAATTGTTTGTTGAAAAATTATTATCCTCTAAGTTAAATATGTTTATAATATACTACAAAAACTCATTGGAAAACATATCTAGAAACGTTGAGTTGTTCCAAATCGATTTTCGTATCAAAATAGAAGATTTTCAATTAACTGCTTGTTGAAAAATCAATGTACTCAAAGGTAGGGGTGTTTTCGATCCACTGAGTAAACTCATCGGAAATTCTTTTTTTGTTACATTGAAGAACAACAAAAAAATTCAGCAAATGAAGCGCCAAGAGCATTTTCCATTGTGGAAAGTCATCTTTTCGCATAGGAAGGAAAATAATTTCTTGAATCCTATTCGAATGACTCCATTTTCGCTGTAGAAAGTAATATTTCATTTACGGAAAAATAATCTTTAGCTGCATAAAGTAATATTTCATAAATCTTATTTGAATGACTAACTTTTTGCAGTGAAAAGACGAAATTTTTTTTTTTAACGGAAAACGTAATAATGATATTTACTTCGTTAATTTACCATAGTTGAATATTTTATTTGTTAGCAAAAATTATTTTAGACACTTGGATCTATTTTATTTATTTATTTATTTGATAATTTTATAAAAGAGACGAAAGACCGGTCCAAAAAACATTTGATTCCCTCGTGCATCAAATTTCAAGAAAGTGAACTGAATTTGCTCTTCCCTAAAAAAAAAAGATGTTAAATTTAAGCAAAAGATAATAAAAAGACTGCACCTTGATAATCTCCAACTAATCATCTTATAATTATACCTCTCCATCATAATCATATCATCACCATCGTCATCATCATACATCCATCGCAGCCATCAAATATACGTCTTTCAATGGTTATCATGACTGTAATTTTATGGAGGAACGTGATACCTTGATCAGTCATAGGAAAAACAAGGTTGTTTTCAGAGTGAACCAGTCTCTGCAACGCAAATAAATAATGAGCAAACCACCCATGCCCGAGAAAATCCAAACGCTTGCGCCTGGCTGACATTCTCTCTCTCTCTTCTGCACATTTTTTCAAATCTCCACTTTTTTGTCTGTCGACTCGGGGAGAGCGAAAGGGTGGGAGATGAAAAAGAAAGGTTGCTACTGCTAACCTAAACCTGCTTCTAATCTTGGTTTAATTCCACCTTAGTCTGTTCTGTTCCCCCCCTCGCAAACACAAACAGAAGAAGCCATTAATGGGGACCTCCTCCATCATCCTCATCTTCCTCTCCACATTTCTTTTCCATCTTGCTCACTCTGCTAACATAACCATACATGGCGCTTCTGAGCGGAAATACTCCACTCTTCGTGTTCGTATTGGAGACTCTGTTCGTAAGTTCTTTACCAAATTGAAGAACTGCATTTTTCTTTTTGCTGGATTTTCAGTTCTTACTTGTCTCTGTTTTTTTTTTTTTCAGTTTTTACGCATAAATACCATTTCGGCCTCTACATTTTCCGGAACGAAAAAGCCTTTAATACCTGCGATTTCACCCAAGCTATTATCCTGAGCAAGCCAAACGCCATTTACAAGGTATTTCTCTCACTAAGTTATAAGCTTTCCTTCTGCATATTTACCTATAAACTGTTTAATTCCTACTTATTCTGGAATTTTAATTTGTTGGGTCCTCGTTAATTTAGTCATTCGAATGATTTCAACAATTTACCCTCACATTTCGCAGTGGAATCCATCGCGCCCAGGCTTTTTCTTCTTCTCCTTCCAAAACAGCACGCGTAGCTCCTCCCATGGCTGTGAAAAGCTAGCCATAATGGTTGTTACAGCTTCAGCTTCACCACCGGCACAAAGCTCGGAAGTTCCACCTCCAACGGCTGCTCCGGAACCCGGGTACGGTGGAGTAGTGGCGTCGTCTCCGGCGTTTCCATGGCCATTCCAGCCTCGCCAAGCTGCTTCACCTCTGACGAGCATGTCGCCGGGAGCAAGTTCTCCAGGGCCCGTGCCTTCAATAGTAAGTACCGATAAAGGAGTTGGAAAAGGAAAAGGAACGCCGTTTATTTACAGTAACCCTGCAGTACCTTTGCCAACTGGTGAAGTCGACTCTGAAACCATTCAGCCTTCTCTACCCACCTCCTCCCACAAAGCAAAGGTACTTTTTTTTTTTGAAAACTAACCGAATCTCTTTCGTTTTTTACGGAAAAATAACATTTTATTGTCGAAAAATATTAAAATATCAAATGTGAGAGTTGAAAATATGCTCTACGAGGCATCCAGTATTGATTGGCTAATTCATTCTGTGTTCTTGGCTGTTGCACTTGCAGATGATGATGGGATTGCCCGCCACCGTAATGGTTCTACTTTCTGCTGTTATTCTTACCTTATAGAGAGAGAGAGAGAGAGAGCTTAGTATTAGTGAAAAAGTAGCTTTGTTAGTGATAGTTTAATCATGTTTTTTGATACCCTTAATCATACTTTCATCAAATCATTGCTACTTTTCCTTTAATTTCGCCGATCAATGCCATCGAGTGCTGCTTTTCTAAAACAAAATTCGTATTCACACCCACAAATGGTCACTTTTTATGGATCTATGATGAAACGAGTTTGACAAAATTCGAATCTTAATTATCGTTTGTTCGTAATCAAAGATAATGAAGATTGCAGAAAACCCTCCATCATCCTCTCGTCAGTGAACCTTCTGGGTTCAAAAACAGAGAGTTTTGAAAACTACAGAGCTTCTGGAGACTCTCATACACATCATCTAGCGTCATATCATTGAGTTGGCAGGATATTTCAAGAAATATAATTGAAAATAGCCATGAAATTGCAAACCCATATTTTAAAAATTACTGTTTAAGTACAATAACAAGAAAGCAAATGCAGAAAAAGAGCTTTTTAAAAGAGAAGACGGCTAAAAACAGAGCACCTTCGCGAGAATCCAAAAGCGTACTAAGAAGCATTCACAAAGTTTGAAGGAATAGGAAGAACGAATTGGTAAGCGCTTAAGGGATAGGAATTAAACAATACGTTCCATTTGCAGTTTCTCACTAAAACAATCCTCGATGGGCGTCAAGCCATTTCTTCCTCTGAAATGCTAGAGTTCCAGCCCCTTCCCTGTTTGAAGAAAAACCAGAGTAGACGAAGAATCGCAGAAAAAGAGACTCAGAAGAACAAGAAATACCAAAATAAGCCAAGAATAACTCAGGGGGCCAGTCTAACTTCGAAAATGACGGCTTCGTGTGCGAGAGGCGGCTTCCCGGCGATTGAAGGCAAGTCCCGGCGAGAAAGAGCGCGAACAGAGCAGATGAGGGAGGTGGAGACGCAGGGCAGGAATGGCGAAAAGTAGCACCTATTTCAATTTAGAATTGTAGCACTTTCTAATAGTGAAAAGTCGCTTTACTCTTCTTCTCTATCTCTATAATTCCCGCTTTCAACGTAGAGAAATCAAAAGGAGGAATGGGCTTTTTGGGGCGTTTGAAATTTTTGATGTCAAAAAACAAAAATAAAAACCTTTCTATCTTCAATCTGAGATTCGAGTAGTTTTACGTCATTGACCTTTCTGTCTTGACTCCAGTTGGACCACGTGACGAAGGAGAAGCTGTCCAGAATTCCTCGGTTCTTTCACCATCGTCACCTCAACCTGGACGGACAGTTGATTCGTCATTTATGCATACGCCAGAGCCCATTCCTTCTTCCATCTCTTCCTTACTTACTTTAACTTCCTGTCCTTTTGCGATTTATTCCGCTTCTCGCCCATAAACCTTATCATATTTTTTTTTCCTACTACAACCCACTACGGACGACGAAATTTCCGTGTGTTGTCAAAAGAATTCTTCGCCAGTTGGGCCAATAATATGATTGATGACGTTTCTTTTACTCTTCCAGCAAGTCGCCATAGTCCCTTTGATTAAAAGTGTTTTGCGTTCTTCTGGGCCTGTGGTTCATCTAATTTTTCAGTTCCTCCTAATCTTCAGGTATGCCTTTGAGATCGTTTGGAGGCTAATCTGTTTAAATTTTGAGTCCTCCTATTCCAAGCCATTGACTGACTGGTGGATGTTCTTTTCTTGTCTAGTGTACTTTGCATAAACTAAGATCTGTTACAATCGTGCAGTCTTTCTCGTATTCTCATTTTTCCTCGTACTCTTGATTATAATTTCAGAGGTGAATTTTTATCTTCAAGTAACTATTATTGCAGGTCTTTTAATCCATGGAGTACGTTCGTTTACTCGGTTTTTTTTTTCAGCTCAAACTCTGTGGATAATTTGAAAGATTATAATTGGGCCTCCCAAATGAAATTGAGGGTCTGATTCTATTTGTTCGTTTAATTTGTTCTATCTTCAAATTGTCGCAGATTATATGATTTTGGGCAACTGAAGTGTATTAATTGCTGAAGCACTGTATACACTTGGTGAAATGAGGAGTAATGGGGTTGATCACGCTGCTCGTGAGATTGTAGATGAAGATGGTAGCTTCAAAGTACTGAAGAATAATGTTGAGCAGGCTGATAGGGTGGATGAACCGGTATTAGTCGATAATTTTCAAAGCGAAAATTCTGGGGCAGGTACTTCCGGAGACGCTGGGCAAAACTTGAGTTCAGCTCAGCACTCTTCATTTTCTGAGATTTCTCAGTTAGATGACATGAAATTGAGTTCTTCCTCTCGAAAGGGTGAGTGTCCTTAGGCTTGTACTTTCTTTTGCTTATGCTATGCTTTTGAGACTGAAATATTGTTTATGAAGTGACAAAATTTGAATGTGATAGTTAATATGGTTTGTATGTTTTATAATTCTTCCTTATAAGTTGTGAGGAATGTAGGGATTTTATGTCACATTAATGATTTGTAGGACTTCCGGGACAATATATGTAAGTGGCCTATACTTCTTATCGGCTATCACCTTTAACTTTCCTAGTGCCCTTACTCAAACGTTGTCCGAACAACCTTTCCTTGCAGTCGTCAATCCAGTAATAGGATTTACCTTGTGGAGATAAAATTTATCAAGTGTCAGTGCCTTATTTAGGGATGTTATCTCACATTTGGCTTTTTCCTAGAGTTTTAGGCTATATCGGTGGGCGGCCTCAACTATTAGGAATGACTTGAAATTGGGCAACAGAGTCGATGAGGATCACAGAAGTGATAAGGAGATCTACAAATCTTGGAGAGATAAAGATGAAGATCCTCATGCATAATTTGAAAAATTAGTAGATAGATTTGAGTGATTGAGCTTAACAAATATAACGAAAATTGGTAGTGGAGTATACTATTTCTGTAGTTCTATGCTTAATTCTTATGTCAAAAATCTCGAATTTTAAGCCATGGCTAAGATTAGGAAGATTCAAAACTGGTCTAGATTTCTCATTGCATTCCTCAACTGACCTTTTCGTGGTCATACGCTGAGAAAACTAAATTTGCTTTTCCATGACTATTAAGTTCCTTGCACCAGAAAATGCAGGCATATCACAAAGCCAAACTTGGAAAATTGTTTTAAATACTATCATCTTTACATTTCTTTAAACCTTTTTGACTTCTTTGACTTATTTCATAACCATGTTTTGTGAAGGTGTGGATCACAGTACCTCTGCAAATAGTGGTGGTCGCAGTAATTTGTTAGTAGAGGAGCAAGACATCATTGTCATCAAATCGATGTCAGAGAGGAGACCAGACCTAAAGTTGGATAGAATGTCAGACCGTGAAAAGGTATATGTCGTATATGTACTTTTCAAGTACACATGTAGGAGAAAGATTTATGTTTCAAATAAAGACTTATGGCTCTTTATTTATTGTAATTTCTTGTGATATGCATTCGCTATGATGGGCATGAATATTTTAATAAAACTGTTCATTACAAACTTATACCATTGTATGAATATGTAGTATATATAGGTATAGGTGGAAAATAATGGATTGCTGGTAACTAGCTTGTAGATGTTTGAGGCATTTTGATTTCCCATGAATTACATCTGGGTCTTTATTTTTATTGATTTTTTCCATCTTAAGTACAGAAATATGATAAATTCTGATGTTTTTTCTCATTCCCATTTGATCCTCTAGTTGGATGTGTTTTTCTTTCCAAAAATAATGCTTCCATCGTATGTTGGCTCCCAGAAAAAATTAATTGGCAACCTAGTCAAGATACAAAATGATGGTACCGTAGAAGTTGATTTCGAGAAAAATGCTCCCGTTGCTTCAGAGTTGTTAGAGCTTCACTCTACAATGGAAGGACTGCCTATTTCTTACAGTGCTGATGCGGTTACTTTTGAGTCCAACAAATCAATTCCAAGATTGCAGATCGCCATTCTTGTGGTAGGGACGAGAGGAGATGTACAAACTTTTCTGGCTATGGCCAAGAGACTGAAGGCATGTTTAAAATTTTTTTATCATTAGCTATTTGTACTTTATGCTTATGACCACTATGTACTTTCTTTATATACTTCATATTTGAGCTTCCTCCTTTGAATCAGCTGTTGAGGTATGACTCTGAGGTCATGGATGGATTGGGTCCAGATGCAGGATAGCCTGCATCAGGTCCCTTTGTTTGTATGAAATTGCATCTTCACCAATAGTTAGGGTGCAGTTGTGATTGTAGATGGATAGTATGTTGTTATTAGAAGAATCTCTTTTGAGGATTCTGAAACTTGATTTTCTATGATAACGCCTGTTTTCTTCTGAATTTTATGAAAACGACTATGGGGTTTTCTTCTGAATTATATTCTCTGCTTATATGCAGGAGTTTGGTCATCATGTCAGGTTGGCAACTCATGCTAACTTCTGCACTTTTGTGAGATCTGCTGGCATTGGCTTTTATCCTCTGGGTGGTGACCCTCGGATTTTGGCAGGATGTAAGAGGTTTCGAATCTGAAAGTTTCTTGGATATTACATAGCGATCCATTGCAATTATCAGTCATCTTGACACCTCAAGTTTGTTGTCATTTAGAAAAAAAACTACTACATTTATTCTTTTCTTTAGTTATTGATAGAGCATTATTGATTGGGTTTGATTTCAGATATGGCTAGAAATAAAGGCCTGATCCCATCAGGACCGGGGGAAATAGCTATACAGAGAAAGCAGTTGAAAGCCATTATTGAATCCCTTCTCCCTGCTTGTATCGAACCAGATATTGAAACTGGCACTCCTTTTAGAGCTCAGGCGATTATTGCAAATCCTCCTGCTTACGGTAAGTCAATATAATATAATAACTCTTCCCTCTTAAATACCATTACCGAAATGCTACTTTCTACAACGTTATATAAGGTCATTTTTTTCCTTTAAAATTCTCTGTTGTCATTGTATCTTAGATATTTTGTGTTGTAAGTTAGCTGTCTCCTGAGTTTGGATTGTATTATAAAAGAAAAAGTTGTACCAATAGAAGAAATGGATGCCTTCATTTACAATTTCCTACAGTGTTCTTTTATGTGGATAGACTTTTTTCTCAAGTTAGAAATGTGTGTAATTTGATTTTTCTTATTAGCTTTTATGTTAGACTACTATGACGGCATTAAAGTAGTGAAATAGGAGTTGCAAATGGTAGAGCTTCGAATATAACTCCCAAGATTTAACGATTCATCTTTCTTCCTGTTTCATTTAGTAATTGATATACCGCAGGTGGAATTATAGTTCGACAAAGCGTGTAGAATCCATTATGAATTATTAAAAACTTATGAATTTTTATCGTTTTAGCTAGACACCATTCATTACAAATATTATTCGGGCATTAATTATATTCTAAAGTGTGCTTGTCCATTTGGGTTTTAGGACACATGCATGTTGCTGAATCTCTTGGTGTACCCCTTCACATGTTTTTCACAATGCCTTGGACGTAAGTTGGATTGTAGTACTTATTTTCATGTTTTTTGTATTCTAACAGCTATCTTTCTTTAGCAATGGAAATTATGGCTTTTCAATGATAACCCTTGCAAATTATTGAACTATCTCTACATTTATAAGAACATTTTGGTGAAATATGACCAAGAAAGTAAAATAAGTGGCCTTAAGACTAATGTTGTCGAATTGGCAAACAAAGGAAGAAAAGAATTTGGCATGTCAAACGCATTCATCATCTCAGGCTGCTTATCCATTAGGCATCACAAATTTTTTGATTGCTTTCTTACATCTATTATTAACATGCAGGCCGACATATGAATTTCCTCATCCTTTGGCGCGTGTATCTCAAAGTGCAGGTTATTGGGTAGGAAAAAATCAATTTTTATTTACCACATCTCACTTCTTTATTTTTTTTTCTTTTTATTATTCTTCTTTAAGTTTGATTCGACTTAAATGATTGTCCATGTCTACATGTTCTTATTTGATTCAGCTTTCTTACATTGCTGTGGATTTACTGATATGGTGGACTATAAGGGGATATATCAATGACTTCAGAAAGAAGAAGTTAAAACTTGCTCCTATTGCATACTTCAGTATGTATCATGGCTCAATAGCTCATTTACCAACAGGCTATATGTGGAGTCCCCATGTTGTTCCAAAGCCAAGTGGTATGACACTAAATATTTAGTACAAACATTTCTGAGTGAGCTCCTACACGTGTTTGCATCAAGAATACAGTTTTACCCTGTGCTTTTTACCATTTTGATCCGTGGTTTCATCTGGAAATAAAATAATTATGTATTGTAATCGATAGCTGTTTGAAAAATTTAATATTACTGAACAAATCTGCAGATTGGGGTCCTTTGGTTGATGTTGCTGGGTATTGTTTCTTAAACCTTGGATCGAAGTTTGAACCTCAAAAGGAGTTTGTTGAGTGGATTGAAAGAGGACCAAAACCCATATATATAGGTTTTGGGAGCATGGTATGATCATCTTACTGACCTAGAAGTGTCTAAATTGGCATTCAAAAGAATCACCTTTTCATGATTGGATAATGTTTTTAGTATTTTGTTTAAGGATCGCCCGTCTCCCGTTGTGCCCTGAATTGATATTTCTCTGTAATGTTTAAATCTTAAGCATGCTCACTGTTTTCTTTTCATAAAAAGCCTCTTGAAGATCCCAAGAAGACAACAGATATTATATTGGAGGCGCTAAAGGATACAGGACAACGAGGAATAATCGACCGGGGTTGGGGAAATCTCGGAAATTGTGAGTTTAATCTTTTACTCTAACTTGCATGACTCCGACTTGTAATATGTCTAGAGACCATCAGAAGCTTTTGAATTTAGTGGTAACCAAAAATATTACGTAATTTTTTTGACTTCTACTAGTTGAAAATCCAATGCTTTATTCTGGGTTGATGGCAAATGTTTAGATCTTCCTTTAAACTGCACTCGTTCTTGCAGTAACGGAAGTTGCTGACAGCGTTTTCCTATTAGAAGACTGTCCCCATGATTGGTTGTTTCCTCTGTGTTCTGCTGTGGTAAGAATGTAGATGTTCGCATAAAACTTGTTCTCAATCCTCGTAGGAGAAATTGTTAAAATATAATCTATTTAGTTCAAATCTCATTCGTGAAGAGGGGCATAATTTGAATTTTCATTTGAATGGTACAGTAGAGTAAGAGCTGATGAATCATTCTGACACAATGCAGGTTCACCACGGCGGTGCTGGAACGACAGCTACCGGACTTAAGGCCGGGGTAATGCATCTATGGCTTTCCCTTTAATCTTTCTGGTTGCTATTTAGGGTCTTTCAATTGCTTGATTGAGTCTTCATGCAAGGCTTTGGATTACCTAGTATCTGATGCTCATTTTTAAATTGCAGTGCCCGACGACAGTTGTGCCGTTCTTCGGAGATCAATTTTTCTGGGGTGATAGAATACATCAAAAAGGGTGGGGACCCGAACCAGTGCCGATATCTCAACTTACCGTCGAGAGTTTATCAACTTCGATAAGATTCATGCTTCAACCAGAGGTACTCTACGAATTAAATGTTGATTTTTTTTCACGTTAAATTACCATGGATCTCAAAAATCTAAGCTTTTGGGTAAAGATCAATTCGATTGTTCAGGCTGATTTACTATTCTCGACGAGGTTTTGGTTGTTCTGCAGGTAAAATCCCGAGTGATCGAATTGGCGAAGCTGTTGGAGAATGAGGACGGTGTGGCAAATGCAGTTGATGCATTTCATCGTCATTTACCCGCCGAAATTCCAGTTCCGGTCATATCGACGGAGGAGGAAGACCATCCGGATCTTTTCCAATGGATCTTTATTCAAATCGAAAAGTGGTGCTGCCTTCCCTGCCGTTCATAGCTCCCTCGTTGTATATTCTTTGCGATCGAGCTCCTTCTTTCTATAATTTTTGGTTTGGGGGTTTCATTCAATTGATTCATGGTCTTCTCCTGTATTGGATTTTAGAGGCAATAATCTTTAGATCTAGTAGGGTGTTCTTAATTGGCTGCTTGTATTAAATTGACCTCCAAGAAAATAGGCCATGCTTCTAATACAAATAAATTTTGTGCTTTGTGTTTGTCACGACGTGTTTGAAATTGGATCGATCTTCCCAAAATTGGTAATTTTTCAGATTATTAAGAGTTTATCGGTCTATAATTGTGTAAAGTCGCATTAGATTAGACAATGTAATTTTCATTTAGATTCATGCTTAGTTATCTCTTATTATTTTAATTATTTATAATTTATTTTATTTATTACATCAATTAATCATTTAGTCCTTCTAGCCAAGATCGGGTTGAAAGTTTACATTCTTTTATGAGGCCAAGTGTCACGGTACTAGTGGTCATATTGTGCGGCGCCAAAATTCACAGTTGGTTTTGGCAAGCCTACTCAGGCCAACGGGCCAATTTGCATGTGGAAGCAACAACGATAACGAATGACGAGTGAGGTTACCCATAATTGCTCCACTCGGAACCCGCTAACATTGATGCTGGAACCTTGAATGCACAACCTGAATAACCAACAGACATGAGGGCACTCCCGCCCAAATGCATGTCTCGAGATGTTGACATAACCCAACGTGCATCTCGAGCGAGCGTAATCCGACCACGAGGTCCTCGATGGCAACATCCTTTCTCCCGATGCGGCGCCGACCGTGCGCGCATCGCTCTTGACCTCGTGCCGGCCATATGGGAATAATAGAGTCTATAGCGGTCCCCACATCTGAGTCTCTACGGCAAAGGAGGTCCGTAATACCGATGTTGGATTGACGACCTATACTGTCCATGGAACTCCCCGCTCCATGGACACACTAAGGCCCCCTCTTGGCTCACTAGTGCCCGCCCATCGTGACATTCCTCACAGCACACCACAAAGTAATTCACTTAGGGCTGGGGCCCCGGGGGGTGGTGGATAGCTGACACCATGCCTCCCCCTAAAGAGCAATTTAGAACAACTCCGTTGTGGCAGGAGTATACATCGTATAGTGGCGATGAGTCACTTTCTTGTCTGCAAGGCAACTGACAACCATGTACCGCACATAGATTGCCCCAACTGATATCTCCGTGGCCCCTCGACGCTCTCTTCTCGTCACGATCGCCTATGGACATAGTCGGATCGTGACACCAAGCTAGGCTCGAACTTATATTTCAACAAGTCGATTGACTTCTTTAATCTTATAGATCTAATTTTGTAAACCGTGTCGCATCGTTGCTAAGAAATGAACATTGTACATTGAGCTAAAATTCATCGAGTAGACCTTAAGAAACGAGCATCATGCATCGAGTTAAAATTACAATCGATACAATGTACGAGTGTATGTATGTCGTATAATTTTAGTTTTAATGGTACCTAAAAACTTATATTTTTGGAAAATATTATAAAAACCCATAATTTAATTTAGGAAAACAATAAACACTAAAATACAAGTCATACCAACCCTTGACAAATGGCGATTTCTAACAGCCTTTCAAATCCCCTCAACCCCACCAATGACCAGCCGTTGCGACACCCAAGATCCAGCCCCCATAACAAGAGCACGTAACACTTTATACTATTCAATTGCCTCCTATTTAATATTATTTTCTCTTATAATATTAATATTACAATTTCATTTTCTCAAACTACCCTTCCCCAGTAATATCTCCCACATAAATCAGATAAATTATAGTCTCAGCCCTTCTATCCCGTCAACCCTTCTGTTTTTAAGATTAATAGTCCCTAATTTTACGCAATGATGTAAATATAATATTTACAATTAATTAATGTTTGATTTAAGTTTTAATTCTACATTTTTATTTTAATTCATATGTTATTCTTTAATTAATATAAATTATAAATAACTACAATAAAATATTAATTTTATATTATCAATTAAGAAATACAATAAATTAATAAAATAATCACTATATTAACTGTCGATGAAAAGTTAACAACTGTAATACCGTTACTTGTTGGGAGAATTCTTACGTTTTTTATTTTTTGAAAACATTATCGAACGTCGGTATGACTCTTTTTGCTCCATCTTCGTCATCTATTTTTCATCATTATCTTCTTTTCTTGGTCTATCGTCATCGTCCAGTTCTCCGCACTAATGTCTCACTTTTCACCTGCAAGACAGCGAAAAGTAATCATTCCAAGTGCGAAAAGTAATCATTCCGAGCACGAAAAGTAATATTTTAAATCTTTTTAGTGGAAAAACAACGTTTTATCACGAAAAAGACAAAGTTTCGCAGTTGAATGACAACGTTATTTAACAGAAAATATAACTGCGATGTTTGTTTCGTATATTTTTCCTAGTTCAGTATTTAAGTTATTAGTGAAAATTGTTAGTAAAAATTGTTAGTAAAAATTGTTAGGTGATTGATTATCATTGATAATGTAGTACGGGGGTTGTTTTGTTAATTTAAACTTTATCTTTACACTACCATAATTGACTATCTACTTTAGAAGGTTATATGCAGGAGCGGGTGTGTCTAAATTGGTCAATTAGAATTTATTGGGCGTGGCAATCGAAGTGTACAAGAGGGTCCCACCATTAAGGAAAATGGAAACTCAATCCGACGATGAACGTGGCGACATGATTTCAATCAGATCTACACGTGGCATCACAATCAAACTCATCCTAACTGAAACGTGGCCACCCATGATTGTGAGTTGTAGGGTCCCACCCAGAAGATTTCTTAAATAAAAAATTAATTTTTATATTAATTGAAATTAATATTAACTTGAATTTAATTATTAAATTGACAAATTATTTCCACTTTTAAGTGGTCCATTTGTTTGATCATTAAAGTAAAAGCCTCGATCTTTTTTTTTTTTATTATGTCGGCTCCAGTTTTCTTTCTTTCCCTTTTTTTTTTTTCAATATTAAAGTTAATTCATTAAATTAATCTTATAATCTCCATGTTTATTGCATTAAATTAGTGTTGATTTTCTATTAAATTTGATGCTAACCATTTGTATTAATCAAATCCATAATTAAGATTAGAAGTCTTTTAATTCTCTTTCAAATTTTAATTATTATTAATGTGAATTATTGAATTTGCAAAATAATATTATAAAATAAAGAAAAGTGTTCATTTAAAAAAAAGGCCAAAAAGAGAGATATCCACTTCCCAAGAAAATCAGCCAAAATAAAACAATTCTTTTTTATATTTTCTAAAACTTGCCGACACAATATCTTAATATTTCTAGAATTTCTTCCGAGGAGACAGTAAGAATTTGGGTTAAAGTTTAGAATCCGATTACTTTAATCGGTGTGCTCTATTCAGGACAGAATGTAAATTTATATACTAAGATTAAGGAAATTCAATCGTCGTACGTATTTTTCTCAGCAAAAAACACGTTTCTGCTAAAGAAACTAAGATTTCGCAACGGAAAATATTATTTTCGCAACGAATGTTTATCTTTTGCTGTAGAATAAGACTTACTTTTCGTAGTAGAAGACACGTTTCCGCTACGGAAAGTAAATTATTGACTAAATCTATTTTATGTACGGATCTACTGTAGAAAAAGATCTATTTACTATTAAAAAAAATTTAATAGAAAATATGACAATGATGTTTTGTATATTTTTTTTTAATTTAGTATTTTATTTATTAGTATAAATTATTTAGTATTTATTTTATTACTGTTTAATTTTTTTATTAATTACCCTAATAATTATAATTAAAATAATTTATTAAAATTGAATGAGTGAAATTAATTATTAATTAAAAAAACTCGTTTTTTAAAATTGAAAACATAAAAAATATAAAATATTTTTTTTGCCGACAATTTAGGAAAAGAATGGCCCACATTTATCCACACACAAATAATGTGGGGGCGTTATCGTCCTTTTCTTTGACTTCCCCTTTTCCTCTAGAACTTCTTAAGGTTCATTTTCCTCTGCATCTTCCATAAATATCTGCAACGTCCCATTTCCTCATTTATTGCCCATTTAAAGATGTAATTTATTTCTTATTTTTTTTAAATAAATAAATAAATTTAAATTTATATAAAAATAAAATAACTTGCCAATTTGATTATATTTATCAAATTAATTAAAATGTGACAGCAATTTTTACGTTATTTAAATGTATTCACAAGCTGCTAAATTAAGTTGAGATAGTTGAATAATTTTTTCTTTGAAAAAATACTTAATTTATTTTCCAAGCATCTAAAAGATTCAACTCTAACCATGATGATTGAAATAAATATTATATTATTTGAATAGAAAATTATAATTTAAAAATGGGTATTTAACAAAACAAACTTTAAACTATAGAATCAGCGACAAACCAAATTTGTAAGTAATTTTGTAAATAATTAAACTCTCGAATTATGGAAATGAAGAAGACAAACCTCTTAATCCCCTTTTTCATCAAAAAAAATGTTAAGACAGACGTCGCAGTCACGTTTTTTACTTAAAAATGTCTAAAGATCAACATTGAACTCATCGTAAGATTGAGGAACATCCATGGCCTATGGGAGCGGTTGGATGAAGAGACAAATGTCATTTAGACATGATAGACGTTCTTGAGAGAGGCTAGATGTGCAGGATAAGAGGAGGGACAATAAAGGACGAAAGTTTGTGCCCATTGAATGAAGGGTCGAACGTCCTACAACGAGGATGGATAGTCAAGATGGAGGATGAACATTCAACAAATGTGTTGGCAGACGAAGGTTTATGCTCGTTAAATGAAGGGACGTATGTCCTTTAATGACAATAGATGGCTAGGATGAAAGATGAGAGGAGAACTTTACTTATAAAACCATATATTTTTTATTTTCTCAAACACTGTGAAATTATGTATCCCCACTGATATGAGTCAGACATTCCCTTCAGTCAATTGAGATTTAAGATAAATTTAATCAATCAATTAAGACAAATTTGCCATAACAAATCAGAAAATAAGGAGACAATTTCTCATCCACTCTAAGGGTGGCCCCCATCATCCCATCACGCTGTTTTAAGTATTACACTTCATTTCTTTTATTTTTATTTAATGAAAATTCATATATCATGAAAACAACACTTTTATAAAAAAATAAATTGTCACATATTAAAAAAAGTATTTTAAAATCTGAAAAAATAATTTGATTTAGTCATAAGAGTATAGTTTATATAGTCTACGTTAGAAAATAAAACAATGTGACATGAACATGTTATCCACAATGTCACATGCAACAATATTCAATAAGTTAAATTAAGTCGCTAATCTCGAATGAAATAGAGATATTAGTTGAACAAATTAGTTTAATTTGATTTGAATTATTACTTTTTAGTGTTGGTCTGCATGCTTACACCGATGCATTATTTTTAAAGGTAGTGGATAGAATATGCTCTTCTTTGGCATCGAGAATATCACTTTATTATTTATTAATTGGTATTATTTCCTTATATTTTTAGTTAATATTTTTAGAATTTTGTGGTTTTAAATATTTGGAAAAATCCAATGGCGTATAATAGAATGCAATAATGTCCAATTTATATTGACCTTACAATTGTATAGCCTTTTAGTGAGGCAACACATGTGTCTATATATAATATTATAAAATAATTAAATTAAAATTGAATTTATTTAACCTTATATTTAAAAGTTTATTAATTATCGATAAAAAAAATAATTGAATTCTCAAAAGAAATTCACGCCAGTTAACATCTTTAATTATTGGACGGCGCGTCACACAACTAATGTGCGCGTAACACAAAAAAATTGAATCATATGTGTTGTTCGTATTTATCGATCTGGTATTTATGTAAAATATATGATATTGAAAAATGAAAATTACTCAAAACTTGATATTTTAAACCTTAGATCCGAAGCTAAGAAAGAATAATGAAGTCAACAATCGTTAAGAAGAAGAAGAAGAAAATAAGATCTATTAATCTTGACCGTCCGTTGCAGAATTATTCAAAGTTCACCCCCACATGGGTGAAGGATTAAAGGTCGATTGGCATTTATGCTTGTGTTAAATTTGGATTTTCTCCACCCATAATATTTGGTATTATTTTTATTTAATTTTAGTGTTAAAACATATTTTCCAAGGCTAAATAAATCCAATCTAATAGATTTATAAAAATATTAAATTAATTATTGATTTTAATATTATATAAAATCAGGCAACAGTTTCTATAAATACCACGATATTCCGTTGGGAAATCTCACATCCATTTTGCTTTCGATTATTCAGTGTTTCCATACTACTAACTACCAGTGCTACCATGTCGGAGGAGAAGCACCACCACCACCTCTTCCACCACCGCAAGGAGGAAGATGAACCACCGGTCGACACCACTTATTCCGAGACCACCTTCGCCGAGACGGCTTACGCCCCGCCAGTCTCCTCCTACGACGACCCACCAGTTGGGGACTCGTACGACAAGCCATATGGGTACGCTAAGCCCCCAGTTACTTCGTACGACGAGACTGTGGTGGTGACTGAGACCGACCCGGAAAAGGATTACAAGAAGGAGGAGAAGCACCACAAGCACATGGAACATCTCGGCGAGCTCGGCGCTGCTGCTGCTGGTGCTTACGCCTTGGTATTTTCTCTTTTCCTCCTAACTAATTGACGTCTAAAGAGCACAATTGGTTGAAGTTTTTGGCCGAGTGAAGTTCGATCGGTCAAATTACACGAGCAGAGCTGAACTGATGTAGCTCTCTTAGTTAGTTGAGTCGAGAGCTTGAGAGTTCGTCCTCAACCGAGTTTAAACGAGCAAGAATCTGAGCCTTCTACCTTCACCCGTTGCTCAAATCTTTCTTTTTTATTTTTTTTTAACTCAACCATGAAGTCAATTTTTGAAGCCTTCAATGAATTTGATTTTTATTTGGGCATTTCAGCACGAGAAGCACAAGTCAGAGAAGGACCCAGAGCACAGCCATCGCCACAAGCTGGAGGAGGAAATTGCAGCTGCTGCCGCCGTCGGGGCTGGAGGGTATGCCTTCCACGAGCACCACCAGAAGAAAGAGGCCAAGGAAGAGGACGAAGAGGCTCATGGAAAGAAGCACCATCATCTTTTCTAATTACTTGCTCTTTTTCCCCATATTTCCTGCTTGAATCTCTCTCCTACAAATAATTACATGCTTTTTGTGTTTGTGAGTTTGTCGAGTCTTTGCTTTCCCTTGTTTTTCTATGGGGGATGTTTGGTTGGTGGAAGTGCGTTGTAACGTGGCTTGTATTCCCATGAACTCTGCTCGTATAATATATGCTTTTTATTACTATTGTTATAATTACCTTTCATTTTTCTCATTTTCAGACCCAAATACTTATTTTTGCACTAAAATAACACAAAATAATTATTCCGATCAATTTTTGTGCATCAAAATCTTCTTACCAATCCAATCAAATTCAACGTACCACTTTTTCTGACGCATTAACGCACTTGAGAAGTCTCCATTACCATCGTCTCTGTGGCTTTGTCTTCTTCTGGCCTTGCAAAAGTTGGCCCTTAATCGAAACGTCTACGAAATTCAAGAAGTATAAATGAAGGCTGTAAAAAGATCAACCAATAAGACACCTGATCAAACCATTGAGAGCATAGATACCATACCAACCAGTACTCTTAATTGTCTGATAAAGTGATAATATATATGTAGTGGTCAAAATTTTCACCTTTGGATGTGCGATCTTATGGATAAAAATGTATAATTTATACCCGTTTCACTTCCGGCGCGAGTGTTGATAAGGTAAGGTTAGTTCTTCGTCGGCGACTTCAGTTTCTTCTTGATTGCATTCCAAAATGCAGGTATTGCAACATCGTTGGGCACTTCCTTGAATGAAGGTAAATAATTTATGTCCACAATAACATGATCACCATTACCTTCTTCAATCTGAAATTACCACATGATACAAAGCAAAATTATTGAATACAATATGGGAAATAAGAAAGAAAAAGGTCCGCACAAGTGA
Organism: Begonia loranthoides; assembly: GCA_022433065.1. NCBI lineage: Eukaryota > Viridiplantae > Streptophyta > Magnoliopsida > Cucurbitales > Begoniaceae > Begonia > Begonia loranthoides. Next base: position 1,327,118 of record CM039484.1, on the reverse strand, counting down.
GACTGAGGAGATATCAGACAAAAAATGTTTCTACTTATTATAAAGTCACGATCCATATATTAGTTAGATATTAATCCAAGAACTTCAGATCATGGATTATTCAATCAATATCATTTCTTGTTTTTCTACTGATAAACCATAGACTTTGCTAACATACATGGTTAGACACAGGCAAACCCGACATGATCTATGCGTAAAATGTGTCGATATCAAGAGGGAGCTACTTACAACAACATCAAAGCCAATGATTGTTAAATTTAACATTCTCACAAGCCAGGTCGCAGCTTCAGTGACCAGACCAATATCAATGTGCTTATTAGTGTCATCGGAGCAGTCATCATTTCCGCATTTCTTGTTGTCATTGTTCACAGGAAGAGATTTTAAACTGCAGTAGAAATTTCCCACATTATTCAGAACAGGATAAATCCAATGCATAAACAATGAAAGAAACATGAGCTACCTGTCAAAAACTAAAGGTTTTAGTTCCTCATTAGTAGACAACTTCAATATATTTATGTTTGGTGTAGACTTCTTAACAGCATGAAAAACCTTATCACCCAAGACATAAAATTTGAAGAGCGTTGATGAATGATCCACGTATTCCTGCATTTTCATCAATTCAAACCTCGGTAAATATACTTGAAAAACAAATGGAAAAACTTCATAGATTGTGTTAGCAACTATTTATTAGAACTATAGGTTTGCTGCATGTCTGCACTGATAGGATTCTAAGAAAATAACTTGACAACACAATTACATTAACAAATTGGTCCACTACATGAACAAGAACTTCATAAGTTCAACAAAGCAAACAAAAGGAATAAATAGAGTTGCGCAAGTACATAGAGTTCTTATCATAACAAAAGATAATAAGAGCTCACCTGAATAATGGCAGGAAGAGGAACATCTAAATCTTTAAAATCTTCAATATTAAAGACAATTGCCTATCATATGAAAATAGTTTCTAATTAAATAAGGAATTTGGAATAAATATCCAAATGGAATACTGAAAATTGTTATACAACCATTAATTTCAAAAGGTCAAGTTGTTGAGTTTGAGTTAATTTCAATCCTAATTTATTTCTAATATTTTCCCTCGCCCTTGAATATTCCAATTTCAAATGAAATAAAATGATGAGATAAAAATTTAAACCCTTGATGTCATCGATCTTCAGTAATGATCTCACATTATATTGGATCCAAATATGAAGGCACATCTCCTCTGTTTTTTTCATCCTCAATATAGCCTCCCCTCCCCTCTCTCACAAAAAAAGGGTTGCTAATATCACAGAGTTAACCGAAACAATGGGCTCTTTAGTTTTATACAGAATCTCATATAAGAGGAGCTCAATGCAATTTCAAATTATAGAGACCAAATCTTAATAATAAAAGCAACCTCCTTTGCATGTATGGATAACAAGCTCAAGTATTGAACTAGGCAGACATGCACCAAGGCTTTAGAAACAACTACAGAAGCTCTTGTGCAGTTGCGTTAAACATTTGTGGATAATACATAAAAGTGGAACCGATATCAAGCTTTAAAAAAAGTACCATGCTGTGTGCATCAGCCAAACCACATGCAATTTGAGGTTTAACTATGCATGGAAGAGAGAGCTTTGCTGCAGCTAACCGTTGTGCCAAATCAGGCTCGTTAAATTTATCAACCTGCACAGTGCATCTTCACTTGTAACTAATCGGCACATTTCTTAATGGCCAAAATAACTCATTAAGTACATTGGAAAAAGTGTAGACATATTCCAAAATGGCCACACAAAATGTTTCCGATAATTCTAAAAATTTTGTAACAAACATACAAGGATGTTGACTAGGGTGTTCTGATTGATTAAAGATTGAGAAAAAAAAAAAAAAAAAAATATTACTGCAGAAAAGCATAAATAAGATGTCCAACAATTGGTCTCTTTCCTTCCTTTTCAATTTTTTCTAAACCCTTTCAACAAGTTGAAATCTTTTCCTCACTTTTTTCATTAAAGGTTATGACGAATGTCAATTTCATACAAACTCCACACATTCCAAGTCCAAAATTCAATTTTAATCAATCATAACTCAAGATTTAATGAATCACGACAATAACGAAGTAAGGTAGCAACCAAAAAAGTTTCAGAAAAATTCTCCTTCTCTTTCCATATAATGCAAAAATAACAAATAAAATGAAACCAAAAACAGACCTTAAGAAAACGGGGACCCCTGATCATACAGTCACTTTCAGTTTTTAGATTTTCCAGTCTGAGTAGAATTTTTTGAATTTCTAGCCGATCCACTACAGGGTAAATGTCATCAAGTGGATCAATCACACAACATTCTGGATGTTGTTCGATATACCTGTGAAAGAACAAACACTTATAGAAGAATACAACCAGGATCATAAAATTTTAAAAGACACTTAGTTATGAAAAATTGGATGACAAGTGATAATTGATATTGCTGTTGTGATGCATTTATGGTCAAGGAATTACCACAGCATTTCTAACGTTTTACTTTCCAGATTTTCAACATCGTCAAGAAATTTTTATACATGAAATATTACGATGTGCAATGTCCTTTGGTACCACTAGAATATAAGTTATGATATGACCAAAGGACACAATCATGAAATCCACTGCAACCCCAGAGGGGGTATAGTGCTAACCTAAGAAGCATTGACAAGGGTTGCATTGGTGCCATCTGGGTATTAGACACAGCAAAATAAGTGTCAGACACTCCACAGTGGAGTGTCCTACCTTGTTTTCAATTTATTTAAATCTGGCAATGGAAGGAAACGTCTAGGGACATGGTCCTCTGAAAGTTTAATTTCATGATAACATAACATCTTATACGGAAAGTTTGACTAATAAAACTAAGAATTTCCAAAAACTAGAATATCTGTGAAAACTAGAAATCACCTCTGAAATTCCTGCATGCCTCTCGAATATTCTATTCTGTTAGGGTGTTCTGGGGAGTTAGTCAATTCAATTGATACAATTTCATCAGTTGCTTTGTGGAGAACCCCATCAACTTCTTGTAATTGAGATGATAGTGGAAGTTCAAATGTAAGGGGAACGAAGATCAGACCACTCTTACAAGGATATAAAGGGAAAGCACCCCTCTACAAAAACGAGGAACAACGCTAAATTTTAATTTCATGAAAACAGAAACTCATCTAACTTCCAACTTCAAAGATAAAAAAGATATAAGAGTATAGTGAGAAAGCTAAAAGCACGGAAGAATCACACCAACTTCTAGACTTTATGGGTCAAGAATCACACCATCACAAAACTATATACATCATTGTTTATTGGATTTGTACTATAGTTGACTTTGTAAATAAATAAAGCAGCATGAGTAACACAGATAGCCAGTTGACACAGATCACAAATTACAAGGTAACACAAGCACTTACCTTGGCAAAATCTTCTTCTCGTGAAGGCTTCATAATATAACCAACTTTCATAGCATCATTGTCAACTGCCTGTTTGCAATGTGAAAATTCAATTACTGAAATACTAAGCATACAAGATACAATAAAGCACAACTTGCATGTATTTGAATTACAGTGCAGTGTCCAATGCTTACAATAGAGATATAATAAAGAAACGAAGTTCAATAAATAAATTAATAGTAAACACACAAGAAGTGCCCCAGGAAACCTTTACATTCATACGGAAAATGGTTAAAGGCAACTCCTCTAGTTTCTTGATGGACATCGCGCCTGATATCAAGCATGAATTGGTGCTGCCTTCTCCATCTAAAAATGAAGGAGTACATTAGTGGACATGTCAATTTAACAAATTGGATAGAAAAACACTTTTACCAAAGCAAACATCTTTTATGCATTGTTTTATTGTTCAATAGTTAATAGTGCTTAAAAATAACAGTATAATCATATTTGTTTTAGTTTAGGTAGGAAATTAGTTAAAGGATGAGATTCAAAATATGAGTATAATATTTGCACTTTTTCGAGAGGGTTCCTCTACTCTCTCTTGTCAATTCATTCTTTTAATACAAATCATCTCATGTTAAAAAAAAAAAGAAGAGAGTATATAAGCTATATCGAATGTTATATCTTGGCCAAGTAAGTAATACACGTTTATTGACCATGGACATGAAATGAGGTGGCCTGATGATAGTTAATTATATCGCATGAGGTCCTCAAAAAAAATCAAGACAGCTATCTCTTCAAAATAACATCTTGAAAAGATGAATTAGATGCATATAATATGGTCCTAAAGAATCTCTAGCTGAGAAAAGTTATACATCTCAATCAAGTTTCCCTTTAATACGAGCGAATTCAAAAAGGTCAGTAGTTAAAGGCATTATGCATTTTTCTTTGAAAAAAAAAACAAACAAACCAGTCAGTTTAATATCCCAAAGAGAAAATATTTAATTATTCAGGTAATAGGCATGGTGAGGTGATACTCACCGAGAAAGATGACCTTCCAACCAAAACTGACTAACTTTGAATATGCAACCCCAAGGGTGTGGGAAACTACAAACATAATTCCGTCATGCATGTCACCCCAAGCTAACGAAATTCCATGTATAGCATCATTCAATGAAGATGGATCCATTGTGAAGTAATTAACCGAGTACAACATTGATGTCCTTTTTAGAATATCAACCTATTTACAAGTTTATAGCAGTGTCATTATAATTTTACAAGCATATGTGCAAGCAAACATCTTAACCGTGACCTGCCCAATGACAAGAACATAACTATGAGTTCATCATATGGCTAAAGTATACATTAATTGTGCGTGGCTACAATCAAAACGCTTTGTTTTGACACTGATTCTAGCACTGTATGGTAAACTAATGCATATGAGTATTTTCTGGCACAGAAAAAAAATCATCTCGTGAGGTTTATCAATCAACTTTGAGGTTCTAGGGCGGAAATGAAGAGAAAAGTGCCAAAACTGGAAAGTCATTGGATGAGATAATAAGTGATCGAGAGCTACAAAATCATGTATCATACGATGCAGCACAGTGCCACATAAAACTATCCAGTTCGAATTTCTCTACAAGCATCTAGCAAAATTTACAAAAGGAGCATGAAAAGCCTACCTTGTGAGGTGAAAGACTCGATCCATAAGAAATTCCCTGCAAAACGACGCAAACTTTTGAGGATCAAGGGAACAGAAGAAAGTAGTGAAGTGCGGTAGCTAAGCCAAGAACGAAAACAAAAAGGAGTAAGAAAAATGATTACAGAATATCAAATGATTAACACGTTATAGTGGATTACAATTATAAGAAGCTCAACAATGCCATTTGTTTTTATAACGATACATTAAAAAAAAAAACACAAATACAGTGATTTCATGCATTTATGCAAGGATTCGTTCTCAAACGGAGATGAGATAGAAAAGAGAGAGAAGGCAATTGCGTACCGTACGGATAATGGAATGGCGGAGCTTACGAAGCAGAGACTCAGCTCCGGGCCGAAACACTGGAGATTTTTCATCGTCTTCTGAATCCTGTAGTAGTACCGACGCATCTAGAATTATACCTTTCACCGCCACATCCATCTCTCTAGTCTCTCGCTCTCTGTCTGACACTTTGGCTAAGCTGCACATCGGTCGGAATAGAAGACGAGCATTTAAGAAATACTAGTACACAACAACACTGGACCAGAAGTTCAATATTTTGAAAACTAACCTTTTCTTTATAAACGAAAGGATAATGCTAGTTTTGCTTTTTAATTTTACATATTTTTAACTCTACGATTATACATTAATTTCTATAAAAATCAATTCTTGGCTTTCGACACTTTTAACACCCTCCATCCCATTCCATGTCTGTTAAAACACAGCCCTCAGAGCGATTTATGAGCGAACGCTGAACTGTAATCCTAATCTCATCGTCAATTGATTATATCGAGCTTAAAAAATTTAAATTTTTAAATAAAAATATAACTGCGCTATCATTTTATATTTGTTTTGTCACTGAACTCATAAATAATATTATAATATTATATTAATTTTTTAATTCTATATTTTAATCTTCCATAAATCACTTATATGTCACTTATACTCGTTAATTAATGTAATAATTAATATAAACTATAAATAGTCAAAAGAAGACATTAATTGCTCCAATTAATAACTGACAGGCCATAAAATTAGAAAGTAAACCCAACGTTACCATTTTTGAATTATACGCTAAGTATTTGAAAGCCGAGTAAAGAAGCCTTTGCTCAAAATCATAAATATCAATTGGAGCTACGTCTCGAATAAATCAATAGATTGGCAAGACCTTCAATCCATTTCAACGTTTTGATTCATGTTAATTGAAGTCAATGCATGTTAGCAAGGCAGAGCAATCAAACTTGTAATGAGCCTTTTTTTTGGTGAAGTTTTTGTGGGTACAGAACTCTTTTTTCTTATTACTTTTGTTGCCAACAGCACCAAGTCAGCCGCCGCTTATCCATCGGAAAGCCATTTATTCAAGCGGTCATCAGCCGGTCCATGACCAATTTGACGACGGTAGAAGCATCAACCGTCACAGCAACCTTAACCGATGGTCTCTCACACCATGCCGTCACTTTGTCAAATCTAGCATCATTATCCAAAGACAACATTAAAAAAAATCTAGTTAACTAATTAGATAAAATGTTGATTTTCAACTACTTTATCGGCTTTTAGATCGCCTAAACTCATTCATCCGTTCGAAACAACTCAATTCGCATCCAAAGTACGACTATTGCAGAAATGCCGACCAAAGATATCGAAGAAGGATCGCATTAGTAGAGAGAAGTTCACCTCTTTTGTTTGTTATATAATATGGTTAGTCCCCTGGTGATCCCGGTAGTCTGAACTCTCACAACGCCCTCCGTATAAGTGAAAAGTGAAGAATCGATGGCCGCAAGCATGGCCGTTGGATCGTGAAGAAAGACTCCTATGTGAACGACAAAACCGGATTCAGTTCATCACAAATAGTAGATTTCAAGTGAAAATAGTCCAATCCATGCAAAACAAACCTTTGATGTGATATGCTTCGTGATGATACGCATAGTACAAGGGTAAAATTTTGCATAGGAGGCGAGCATTATTTCCTCCGCACTTTGCTAGTTTGTCAAAATCGACGTCTATAGGAATTAAGAAAACCAAAATAAATCATAAAGAGTACCAAAGATTTTTGCATCAAATGTTGATTTTTGGGTATAAATAAATGAAGAGGTCCAAGATGTTTATTCTGAGACCGGGTGTTTTGGCAATCTTTTAGATTATTAGGCTTCGATGCGCTATTTGGGAGAACGTTAGTTTCACTCTCGTGAAATTAGTTTACAGTTGTAAGTTTTTTAGAATTTATCCATCGAGTAATACTAATTAGTTTACAGTCGTAAGTTTTTCAGAATTTATCCATCAAGTAATACTATATTTACTCTCTATTCCTACATTTTAATTCTTACTTCTTCACGTGACAAATATTGATGGGTGTAATTAACGTAATAAATTTCAAATAGTTAAAATATGTAATCAATTGTACCAATCAATGATTGACACATAAGGAAGTAAGAATAAAACGTATGAATAAAGAGTAAACATAGAACTAAAAAATAGAACTTTGCATCGAGGAGAATAGTTTAATGTAAGATCAGGCTAGACAATAGTTTTCTGGGAATACCTGTCAAGACAACTTGATGTGTAACGTTTATTCCCACGACCAAGACATCTGCACCGCTAGAGAATACGATATCTGCTGCATCCGGATCGCCAAATACCTACACAAGGAACCAACCATAAGAAGTAAAATCCTCAATACTAAACTGTCTTTGCATACTATTAGATTTAACTTTTATAGACAATCGGAGCAAATATTACTTAAAATCAACGTACATTTGCTTCGGTGGCTGGATTTACATTCCCGTTGACCGAAAAAGCACCACCGAGAAAAACAATCTGCTTAACTCTTTTGCAAAATGCAGGATCAAGCTGCATAGCCTATAAAAAAAACAACTCTTATCACATAATTTCATGATTAATGCAAGTTGGAAAAAAAGTAGTACTGTGCAATCTGGATTCTGACCAGTGCAATATTTGTTAGAGGGCCCAATGCCACCACAGTGACTTTTCCCGGGTGAAGATTAACTTGCTCGACGAGAAAAGCAGCTGCCGAAAGCTCAACTGGCTTTCCTTTGGGAGGAAGAAAATTTTGGTTGCCTAGTCCATCATTACCATGGACAAAGCTAGCAATACGAAGCTTGGTACCATTCTACGCAAGACAAAGATAATAAATACAAGTGAATGGATCATTAGTACATATTCATCTATCAAAATCTGGTAAGCCAAATCATGGTACACAATCAAATCATCTTCTTCAGTGAGATAAATCGACATAAGGAGCCCATATGAAAAATTATTTCCTATAACTACTACTTCAAGACTAAATACTGCACGTTAGACACACGTGAATTATTATAAAGACAAATTTAACTTGTCGTAAGGCTCTAAAGCAATTACATCCTGACCGATTCAGATGTGTATCGAGAGGAAGAAATTACCTGAGAAGAAAGGGAAATAACCCTTCTCTAAAAGGTGCAAAGGTTACAATTAGTTAATCACATTTTCTTTCTAAGTAGAGGGGACCAAACTAAAGAGATTAATCTTAAAAAGCTTAGAACTAGAGGCTTGACTAACTCTTAAAATAAATTTATCTCGATTGTCACATTATCAATTTGTCAATATTAATTCACAAAACAATGTTGGGTGGATGTTGTACCACCAAATCAAGAAACATCTACCACTAAGTTGAAATGGGTTTTAGAGTTAGTAAAGTAATAGTGATATATATTACAAGGAGGTTCCAAATATTAAGGCTTTCAAGAACTACTGAAGTAATACTCTTTCTCTCTCTCTCTCTCTCTCTCTCTCTCCCTCCCTCCCTCCCTCCTATCACTGCCTAGTTTGGTGGGGTGGTTGAGGGTGCCTTTGTTTGCTCATTCTTTTTGTATATTTCTTATATGCATCTATTTTACTGAAAAATATGACATATAAATGCTTCTTGGTAGATGATGTCTCTGTTCTTAAAGTTTGAATTTTTTATCGGATGCTGCATGCACATTATATTAGATTTGATCAAAACAGAAGTAATGAAACTTATAAAATATTTAATTTTGACAAACTATTCTTTGATAGAGATAACGTTAGAACTACTGATAAGAACTTACAGTAACTGTGAAATGAGATCCCTCTGCCACAGGAATATCAGTTCTCCCAGCAATCTCCAACTGATTATCAACGATAAGCCAGTAGGCAACAAAGATGGGAGTCCTTTCTTTTAGTGTGTTAATAAACAAGTAGTAGCCAAAAACAGTCAAGAAAAAAGCAATTCACCATTCTTTTACTCTGAGAGGACTAACACAAATGAAAGTCAATCAATTACCAGATGCAGGGCATTTCTGGTGGCTAGTGTTGTATAAACATTCCCAAAAATGGTTGTCAGTCCAATCACCTCCACCTCGGGAGAATTTAATGCCATAAATATTGCCATGGCATCATCTACAAAGCATCATTTTATCAGTTGGATTTCTAGTATATCGATATCCATAAAATTCTCAGAGCAAAAAAGAAAGACATGAAATATTAACCCGCATATGAGAATAAAAGCAAACTTTTTCAAATGAAATTTTCCATGAGAAGAAAATCAAAATTTGACAACGATAAAATGCCCAAAATCGGCCACTTTTTTTCTTTTTTTTTCACTCTAAAGATAACATTAGATCACCAAATGCTCCAAAATTAGCAAAAGTTGCTTACCAATACCAGGGTCAGTGTCGATGATGATCTTCTTAGGCTCAGTTATCATGGTTTATACTAGAACAACCAGATAATACTACTGGAACACTGTCTTTGGGAAGATTAAAAACAACATCAGAACTTCTTAAGAGACCAAACATTAGGAGAAAACAAAAATCCAAAAACATGTCGAATCACAATGATAAGCGGTGTAAGAAAATCGAGAAATTGGAGAAATATATTAGAAGATGTTGAACAGTGAATAAAAAGAGTTAGCTTAAGAGAAGAGACCCAATTAATCAACAAATATTTATGCCGAGTCAAAAGAAGGGAAAGGCCCAAACAATAACATCCTGTAACAAAGCAAAATCTTTATTTTGTACGATACCTCTCGCTATCTGCGATCCCAATTCACAGACGAAAGCAATAATACGTTCCCAGTTAAATCCAGGTAAAAGTTTTCTACTTTTTTTCCCCAGAACTTTATACCCAAAAAAAGACAACAATAAACTCTGTTGCAAACAAAAATATTTGATATCTGTATCAGATTTACGCGAAGACAGGATAAAAAGGCCGCGGGGAGGGAGAGAGAGCCGTGAGCCAGTGTAGTGAGTTGTTCGTGAGAGTGAATGGTGGTCAAAATAGATCAATCGTCGAATGAAATGAGAGAGATCGGTTTCCGAGAATGTGCTAAATATCATTAAACGACTTTCGAAAGTGTTATTTACGCGAAAGAAAAATCTTAACTAATTTCGTACTCAAATATTTCTTGATTATTATTATTAAATATTATATATATATATATAGCCCAAAAAAAATTTATAGGAAAATCAACAAAACAAATCATGAACTATTAGATCAATGATAAATTAAATTTTAAAGATAAATTAAATTTTAAAGTAATTTTGCGTACAACTAAAATATCAAATTATGAAAAATGAATAAGACAAACATCGCAGTCACGTTTTCTATTAAAAATTTAAATTTTTTTTTTTTTAGCGAATAGGTCATCTTTTCTCAGCGGAGTCGTACATGAAGTAGTTGTAATCAATGACTTATTTTCCACAATTTTGCATAAATAGTATTTTTTATAGTGGGTACTTGTCTTCTGCTAGGAAATTTTAGTTTCCTTAGATGAAACGTGTCTTCTATTCCCATATTATTAGTCAATGTATAGAAATATAGTTTTTTAGATACAATAATTGAACGATTTTTAATATCAGTTTCTTACTTATTGTTCGCCTACTTAGTCCTGAAGACTGTTGAGTAAAAACAATTTGATATAGGTTGAAAATTGATCAATTGAAATATTAGTTGTACTTGAGATTGAGGTCGTGCTTCATGTTGGAGGCGTGCTTCATTCTCGTATTGTGTTGAGAAATTTAAGATTTTACAGTGGAAGACAAGTATCTGTTGCAGATACTTAGAATAAAACTTACTTTCCCACAGCGAAAAAAAATTTAAATTTTTAACGAAAAACGTAACTGTAAGATCTTATTTATTCATTTATCATAGTTCGATGTTTTAGTCGTTTACAAAATTATTTTAAAATTTTGCTGGGAGCTAATCTATTATCTAATAGTTTAAGATTTGTTGAGCAACAATCGACGTCGTTTTAGATATAGTTCTGGCATGCCTAGTGGAGAAGGTCGATCTTCAACGACGACGTTTGAGCATTTATTTTCCCTTTTTGGAAGTCCATTTTCACTACTTACGGACTTGCCCAAATCAACTGGTGCCTTAGTTAGGCGTACGATATATTCAGTAGATCTGCATGCATACGGGGAATACCCATTACTTCCAAAGACAAAGACAAGGGAAGCAGTCGATCGGCTATTGCGTTTCTCTCTGTCTCTCTCTGTCTCTCTCTTTCTGCCTCTTTCTCTCTGGTAAGCCTCTCTATCTCTACGCTTCATTTTTCTCCGTCTTGTTCTGTTTCTTATCTGGACGGGAATCTGCATTTATATTGAGGAGAAAAAATAGGGACTTCAGCTTTCTCGAAATCACCTATGATTCAGCTTTTGTCTTCATTTTTTTCCCTAGGCGATTTCTGAATTCTCAAATTCACTGTTAGGGTTTCACCTGCTGAATATTCTTCTCCTAATTTTTTCCTGCGTATTGTCAAATATTTGCCTTTTGATTTTAGAATTATTATGCTCGTAATAATCTGATTTGAGGGCCTCAATTTGTATTTTGTATTTTTTTTCAACAGTTTAGGGCCTATGTCTGAATAGTTTGGATAAGCATTCGTTTGTTTCTCATATCTTACTATGATGAGTGCCTTTTGAGTTTAATGAATACGAACTTTCCAAAGGCCGGAAGGGGGAGGTGCTTTCTGAGCAGTTTTTTTTATTATTATTGTGATTATTGTAATTATTATTCCAATAATAATAATAATTATGATTATGGTAGACTAATATTAGTATTCACAAACGTTTTTAGGAAACTTTTCAAGAGCATTTTATGTGGGAAATTTTAGGATGAGTTCCTTCTAGTATGTCTAATTTGGTTATGAATTATTTTACAGGGCAGTCAATAATGACGGAACCCTCTAAAGTGATTCACGTCCGAAATGTGGGCCATGAAATCTCTGATGTAAATCCAATCTCTCTTTTTCTCTCTAGCCTTTTGTATTAGATGTGAAGCTATGAGGTTTTCATTATAGTTTTTGGCATGTTACATTAACCTCATTCTTGAAAAATTGACTTTACTGTAATTGTCTTAAGATGTTTGTCATCATGATAAATTTGTTTGTCTGCAAACATGAGATTCAAATGCATATTAGGTCACGATGGAAGTTGTTAAGTATCATAGTTTTCACTCTACATGGTGAAATAAGTTGGTGATCGTGGTAAGCCGCCAAATAATGTGGATATGCGACAATAACATATGAAAATTAGCGACCAAGTCAATCAATGGTGAGGTACTATTTTGAGGATGGCTAAGATTCACATTCAGAGGAATCTCACTTTCTTCATGTTAAACAAGTGCAAAAACACCTACAGCATAAGTTAACATATAGAACAACATATGAAAAAGTGAGAAGGTCGCTGAAAATAGTTTGCCTGTCATATAACTTTTGGTAACCAGCAGTTAAAAATGTGCTTCCAAATTTTAAAGAAATGAAAATATAGTTTTGTATATTTTAAGTTCGGGCTAATATATTTTTACTTAAAAGCAGCCCTTTGTTATTTTACTATTAGTTGATTACTTAATCAACTTCATATAATACTGGTAATACTAGTCAGCAGATGCTACTCAAAATAAAATCTGTTGTTTGACTTGAATGGAAAATTTATTTGAAAAATTGATTGCTATCATTCTTGGTCTTTTTATTAGAGTATATATTTTTTAATTTTTATTGTGCTATTGTGGCTTTATGATTTGTATGCATATGTCACTCGCAATCAAGAGCTTAGTATCTGTGAATTGCAGAAGAAAATTCTGGTTATATATTTTAGATTGTGCCCTTCTGGTTATTTTATTGAACTTTTTAATCATTTTTTTTCTCTTTCTCTTGACGCCTTGCATTCTGTACGCCAGAATGATCTGCTTCAGCTATTCCAGCCATTTGGGGTTATAACTAAGCTTGTAATGCTTCGAGCAAAAAATCAGGTTTACTATTCTATTTAGTGTGCTTGCTTCATTTAGAATCTAGTTGAATTTAAGACTGAAGGTGAAAGTCTCCTTTACTTTTAGGCGCTTATCCAAATGCAAGATATTCCTGCAGCAGTCAATGCTTTACAATTCTACGCAAACGTCCAACCAACCATAAGGTCTTTAGATATAACTTCTTATGAAGCTTTCTTTTTATTGCAGTTCAATCAAACAGCACTCTTACTTTTGTCTTTCACAATGTAATATTCCATGTTGTATTTTTTACTCTTGCTTGTGATCTTGATTTTGCTTTATCAGGGGAAGGAATGTTTCACAATGTCTTACTCTTGCTTGTGATCTTGATCTTTCACAATGTCTTACTCTTGCTTGTGATCTTGATTTTGCTTTATCAGGGGAAGGAATGTTTATGTTCAGTTCTCATCTCATCAAGAGCTAACTACAATGGAGCAAAATACTCAAGGACGAGGAGATGAGGTTGGGATCTCTTGTCATTACTTATTAGAAGAAAAGTAAGATTGAATTTGTGGTGTTTACTGTCTGTTAAAGAAGATACATATATAACTTTTAAGTCTCAATTTATTAATCTTTTTTTCACCTCTTTATATCTTCCAAGAACACCTACAATCGTAAGTCTCCCTTTTGTGCGCTCCACTAACATGTACGTTTTCATTTATAAAAGTAGGTAGAGTAGTAGGAAGCTGTGTTGGCAGATGAGATGATTTAGATAATTCAGTTATGAGCCTCTTTCTAGGCAACAAATGATATGGCAAAAAAGACTTATTTTTATCTTGCGAACTTTTTGGAGCATGTTTCTCCTCATTGAGGGAAGAAGCTCGAAGGTTATGATAAGAATTATCTACTTTTTAAAGTACGACTTATATTGTTTTTACAACTAGTTATTCAATGATATTTTCTCCTCAATTTTTTATTCTGCTTCTTCCATTGATTCTTATCATGAAATTAGTTTTCCTAATGCTAACACAGCAGTAGTCAAACATCCTGTGTTTTAGATTATTAGATTTTAGTGACTAAATGTACAGTATTTGATTTTGCCGATTTTACACCTTTTTACTGTTCAAACTAAGTTCTAAATTAGTATATTTTTCTTTTTACTCGTGTTCCTCTTGTCGGGTTATCTTCTTTTTTTTCCTCATTTCTGATTTTTATTCACACTGTTCTTCCTTTTCTTGGTAAGTATTTTATTTCATTGTTAACTCTCACGCATTCTTTCTTTCACTCTCTCCCGTTTTATTCTTCTCAATATATTTTTTCCAATGTCATTCGTCCCCATGCTGGGCTGCTGTTGGGAACTGTCTGGATGCACAGCCAAACCGTATTCTCTTAGTCACAATTCATCATATGCTATATCCAATAACTGTGGAAGTGCTTCATCAAGTTTTTTTTCCCCACGGATTTGTGGAAAAGATAGTTACATTTCAGAAGTCAGCTGGTCAGCTTCTTTAAGTTCTCTCTTTCTTGCGCGCTCTCTCTGTTTTAAGTCTCCATGTGTAATTAATTTAGTTGCGTGGCTTATTGTTATTTTATCGAGAAGGTTCTTGCATTTTTTCTCTCTATTTTCATTGTTAAGGATTAAAATATTCAAAATCCATTCAAGATGATTGTTCAACCTGCTATTGATTGAAAGAATGATGTCACTATGCCAGTTCATATGTCTTTAGCCGCTTTTCAGTTATGAGAATAATATTCCATGATGTCTGAATCTTCTATGTACATCTACACAGGTTTTCAGGCCCTTATTCAGTATCAATCACGCCAAAGTGCAGTGTCCGCTAGAACTGCACTGCAGGTATTTTTGTCCTTTATTCCTTCACTCACTTGGAGCTGAAGGTTTTATTTAAGTGCTATACTCGCTGTCTTAGTTTCTGAAAGACTTGACCCTGATGTAACTCTCTAGGGGCGTAATATCTATGATGGTTGCTGTCAATTGGACATTCAATTCTCAAAGTAAGTGCTTGTATTTTTTTTTTTTCATCTATTGGTTATATATACTTCATATGTTACTAGATAACCCACTTGCACTGGGGTGTATGGTTTTTTGTTTCCAACTAATTATTGTCCCTTATTGTATATGATGCAGTCTTGATGAGTTGCAAGTAAATTACAACAATGAACGATCTAGGTTTGTGCCTGATTACTATCACTCTAATGTCAATTTAATGTCTTGGCATAATACATCAGTCCTGAATTTGAATTTTCTTGTATGTGTAGGGATTTTACGAACCCCAACTTACCCTCTGAACAAAGAGGCCGATCCTCCCAGGTATGTTTGATCAACATTTGTTAAGGAACCTGATACTTTTAGTTTTTCCTGCCTATTTAAGCTCGTCTCTTTTTTTTTTTGCCTCTTCCATGCTGTGCAGCCTGGGTATGGAGATGCAGGAGGCATGTATGCCCTTCAACCATCCGGGCCCAGACCAGGTGCTTAATATGGCTATCTTATTTGATAATTTATTTATTTAATGCCATTTTCATTATGTGCTTTTTCACTTATGTTAGACTGATATAATTTTTTTTTCTGGTTTAGGAGGATTTCCACAGGTGGGTATTATGCATTCATTGGTCATCAAGACTCATTTGAGAAGTTGAGATTTCTAGCAGAGGACATATTTTCTTTGGTCCTATGTATTGGTTATATGGAATGCCTATGCACAAATGGATGCTTCTTTCCTTGTCTCGTAGTGATTCATTTTCTTGTGTTTAGCATTCTAGAGTGTTTCTACATGGCAGATTCTTGCCTCTTTTTTTTCTCGGTGTTGGTTATGTCTATGTCTTACACCCGTATACAAATACCTTATTTATTTGAAAGTGATTGGTTATGTCTATGATTTTTCCCCTGTTATTAACAGTTCAGTCCTTTCAGCTCTATCTTTTATTTTTCCGAATTTATATGAAGACGTCACCATAGCTGTTCTGATTTTATTTACTTATTTGACACCTAGATGGCCAATGCTGCTGCAATTGCAGCTGCCTTTGGAGGAGGTTTGCCTCCTGGTGTTAGCGGGACAAATGACAGGTGTACAGTTCTTGTTTCAAATTTCAATCCTGATGTGAGTCCCTTCTCTTTTATTACAGATGAGCTTTAGTAATTTCTTGTCATCATTTTTCACATTTGAGCCTTTGTTTCAGAGAATAGATGAAGATAAGCTCTTCAACCTGTTCTCCATTTATGGCAACATCGTAAGAATTAAACTCCTCCGAAATAAACCAGATCACGCTCTTGTTCAGATGGGAGATGGCTTCCAGGCTGAATTAGCAGTTCACTTCTTAAAGGTTCGGTTCATATCAACCTATTAAATGTGTAGTGATGACGTAAGCGTATTGTATTGGATCAACTAGGATGATACCTCTGACAAACAAAGTGATAATATCAACTATATATTACAATTTTGTTTCATAATCTGTGTCTTGGCGATCTTTGTAGTGATGAATTCTCCTACAATCTAAAAGCTTTTGGGGAATAATGCAGGCTTTGGGACCATTTTTTGCTTGTCTTGTTGTGATAAATTTCTTTCAATTTAGTGCCAACTTTTTTGGTTAAAATTTCCACGTGTAGGGAGCATTATTGTTCGGAAAAAGATTGGAGGTCAACTTCTCCAAATTTCCAAATATCACTCAAGGAGCCGATACACACGAGTATGTAAATTCAAATCTTAACCGCTTCAATCGTAATGCTGCAAAGAACTACCGATACTGCTGTTCCCCGACAAAGATGATCCATATTTCCTCCCTACCCCAAGAAGTCACTGAGGAGGAGATTGTGAACCACCTTGAGGAGCATGGAACCATTGTCAACACCAAGCTATTTGAGATGAATGGGAAGAATCAGGCCTTGGTTATGTTTGAAACCGAAGAGCAGGCCACTGAGGCCCTCGTCTGCAAGCATGCTACCCCAATCGGTGGCTCGATAATGCGGATTTCCTTTTCGCAATTGCAGGGAATCTAACAACCACCGAGGCAGAAGCGAGAACTTTAAGGTTTAATGGGAAGATATTTGATGTGGAGCTCTAATGGTGATTTGTCTTTTTTCAAGTTAAAAAGTGGTTTGTTTGCCTTTGTACTTGCCAGGCGGTACTCTCTTATGTTATCTCCTTTCTTACAGTTTCTCTTTCTCTCTCTTGCTCTCTCTGTCTCACTCTCTCACTCTACACTTGTTTTTGTAGAAATCATTTTTGGGTCCCTAGGAAATTTTGCAGATAGCTGAGATTTATTTAGCAGAGTGTAGGAGATAAAGAGGGGAAATCATCAGCTTTATCTTGGTTTGAGTCTCTTCTGCTTTGGTGTAAATGTCTTGTTTGATTTCAGGCTAAGCTGGCCGTTTCTGTTGTATTTTCATTCCCCTTTTAACTTAAGCAGCCTTTTCTGCTTAATTTATTGTTAATGAACACTCTTTTTTGAGCCTCATTCTTCCTCCTCATCTTATCCTCAACCTCTCCCTCTTCCTCTCTCTCTCTCTCTCTCTCTCTCCCTTCCTTCAACTGCCCTCTCCCTCTCCCTCTCCCTCTTCCTCTGCCTCTCCTTTCCTTCTGACTGCTCTCTCTCCATTGATTTGGTGAATGCCTTTCCTGTTGGTAAATGACAGACTACACTGACTAAGAGAGAGAGAGAGAGAAAGAGAGAGATATGTCACCCATTAAATTAAATAAGTGACACTAGTAAAATTCGTTTGGACCATCACATTAAAAATAATAAGATATTGGGTTGATGGTCTCACCGAGCCATGGCTTGGGGCCGTCTGCCTGAGGTTGAACTGAACCTAGGCCCTTTACCTGGAGCTGGGCTGGCCAATGGGGAAAAGGCTCCTAACAATTTTGTGGGTCTGAGCCTTCAACTGGGTCGACTGTTCACCTTTATAATGGCTTGATCTTAGGGTGGGTCTTACCTGGCCCATTTGGTATAATCTGGCCCTTGCATTGATAATCAAGTTTTGGGCGTAGACTATTAAAGTCTGGGCTCGGGCAGCAAGATTTTCAAACCTCCCCCTCCTCGAGGCCCCATCCTTATTTTTGGAGATTGTTTTACGTGGTTTAGGCCTGGTAGAGCCATTGAGAGAGCTAAGCTCCGGTCCATGTTATGGCCCATTGCATTCTGAGGCCCATGCAAAGGTCAATTCACGAGCCCATCTCTAGCCTCTGACATTGCGATGGCTCAGTTCCAACCCAGATTTAATTCCTGTCACAGACCCAGGCGCAAGCCAACTCCATGATCTGGGTCAGCTAGTTCCAGGACGAGCCCCAGTCCAGTCTGTAGAGTGTGGCCTAGTCCCCCCAGTCCTAAACCCAAGACCCTGACTCAGGCTTAGACCCATTCTATGGCCCATGCATTCGTATCATAATCTCTGGATTAGGCCCATCCAAAGGCCCAGCCTCATTACAATCCTTAGTTCAGGCCCATGCATAGCCCTTGCCACTTCCAGGCCCATTACAAGGGCCAGTGACAAGGAAAAAGGCCCATTTCTTCGGCCAAAACTAAGGCTCATTTTCTGCCCAACATCTAGTCTGATACACGCTAATCCAGACCCAGTACACCCAGGCTCAGCACACCCAGGCCCAGTACAACCAGGCTCAGGCACAGAGCAAGAGAAAGCCCAAGCAAGGCCCAGGTCTTGTTACAATCCCAGACTAGGCCCATCTAATTAGCTAGCCCAGCCCATGAAAGTCCCAGCATTGTTTCAGGCCTAGGCCCAGGCCACTTCTAGGCCTAATAGCAGGCTCCGGCCAGTCCCAGCTTAGTCCCTTGCCCAGTCCCATTTCATGCACCAAGCTCATTCTATGGCCCATGATTAGGCCCATTCTCTGGCAGAGCTCCAGACCATGCTAAGGCCCGAAGCCATCCCCTCCCATGGCCAAGCCTAGACCTAGGTTTGGGTCCAATAGCTGGCCCTGTCTTTTGACTAGGTCCTGTCACAGGCTGGGCCTAGTACTCAGTCACAGGCCTTGGTCCATACAAAAGCCCAATCTACTTCCATGCTCAGGGCCACCGGCGGGCCAAGTTTTACCTGGCTTGACACCCGCTTACGCGAGGCCCTGTAATCCAAAACTTTTAGAGATCAGCCCCTGTTTAGTTAGTCCATTTATCTCGGCTTTGTGCTGGACCTTTGTCTTTGGTAGGGGAAGGCTCTTGCCTCTTGCTGGCTTGTTCTTTCCAAGCCCCTCACTTGGGCTTGTCTTTTTTGACGAGGTTAAGGCCCTCGTCAAAAAACTTCCAGAGATCTTCTCTTTGCATTGAAATACGTCTCTTATTAATTATTATTGCTATTATTATTGTATTAATAAATGAGTCGCTTAAGCACATTAAAAAAGTATAGTTTTCTGTTTTAATTCGTGGATTATTTTTGAAATTCTTTGTTATATAAGTAAAACTTGTATCAGGATAATGTAAAACCTCGTCTCCACAAAAAAGTTAGCAATTTTAATGATGGTTTTCAGATAAAATGCATCAGATTTCTCATCCATGGATCCGAGTCTGACGAGATTATCGTGTTCATTTCCACTCAATCATTCCCATTTGAGCAAAGTCTTCATCAATTTCTATGCCTTTCCCTCAATCTCTGCCTCAAGAATTCGGCTGCCTCTATCTCCAAGACTCTCTAAGCTGGCAACAACCCGTTGCAGCAATGGCAGTACACAGAACATGGTGGGTTTCGATGAGAGTGCTTTTGAGGCGGAGAGGCTAAGCCTCGACGCTGAAGCCCGGCAATCCATGGCGGAAACTTCGAAGAAAGAGATGCAAGTTGGTGCTGATGAAAACCCGAAAGCTTGGAAATGGGTCATCCGGAAACGAATCTGGGATCTCATGGAAGCTCAAAACATTGCCTGCAATCCCCGACCCGTCCACCATCGGATCCCTAATTTCGTTGGTGCATTGGAAGCTACTAATAATGTAAGAACTCCAATTTTCTTCAAATTTTTGCTTCATTTCTTTCCATTCTTCGTTATCTAATTTCTGCACTCTTTTTTGCGAAGAACAAGCTGCAAAAAAATTGGTGAACTTTTTAGTAGACGCCCAAAAAGCTGAAATTGTTGAAAAATAATAGAAAAAAAAGGGTAATTTCATGCCACAGAAGAGTCAGATTTCTTGAATTTGAAAACAAAGGCAATTCATCTTGGTCATTTTTGGTAGCCATCCCATTTTATAACTTTTCCATTGCCATTGTTGGTGGATTTATAAATCTGCAAGGCAATGTTGGGATGGCCTCCTAATGCATTGATAATTTGTCAGCTGGGTGAGTTGGAAGTGTTTCAGAAAGCACAGTGTGTGAAGGTTAATCCGGATTCCCCCCAGAAGAATGTGAGATTTCTGACACTAACTGGTCAGTTATTTTTCTCATCTGTATAATTCCTATTATACTTTCTTCAATACTACGATTCAATTTACATCAATATGGTAAAGCTCGATCGAAAAAAACATTCTGAAAAAACCATCTTGTACATGTTCTAGTTCAATTTGGATTGAAAATTTCCATAAGAGGTTCTTAAATGCCATATTTCTCATATTCATACTTTTTAAGATACTATATCTGAATGATGGCTTATGGAATAATGTTAATATGATTCAGCCGGAAGGAAATTGTTTTTCATTTTGGCGTTTCTTGGTCTGGTGGAGTTCTCTGCTCCCGACTTCTTCCTTTTTTTTTACCGGGAGGACATCTTAAACTTGTAGACATGGTAAATCATCGGAATAGCGTTGATTGTTTATATTCGAAGAGACAGAGCAAAGAATGAACTTTCGTCGACTTTAGTTGTTTCATCTCTCCATCTTGATTTTGCTGATGACTTTCTTAGCCTGTTAATGAAAAAGGTTAAATTTAGTCTTCAATTGAATGCAGGTGGAAAAAAACTACTGACCCCTCAGCCTCGGTTAAGAACAGGGTTTTTCTCTGTTATGGACCACAACATGTTGACTCCTGCAAACATCAATGAGGCTTGCACCTCTGTGGGTGTAGCCAAGTATGGACGACCAATCGGATTAGATGAAAAAATCAAGGTTGGTCTGATTGTCATTGGTTCAGTTGCTGTTGACCCTCGCACCGGTGCTCGACTCGGCAAGGGAGAGGTGACGACACATTCTTCTAGTCTATTTGATTGCTTACAGGCTTTAGTCTCCGAAATTCTTGGTGCATAAAATCTTCCGAACTTTCTTTACATTTTTGGAGCGCGATGCCATATTTGGGTTAAGGGTTGATGACACGTGGTTTGCAGGGGTTTGCAGAACTTGAATACGGAATGCTACGATACATGGGAGCCATCGATGACTCAACACTAGTTGTTACCACCGGTGAGGTCGACTTGTCTAGCCTCATCCTTACTGTTATCTTCAATACTTTTTTAAACAATGCTTTAAATGGTTCAAAAAGCAACTATTTGTTGTGTTTTTACGTATCTATGCTTGCAAAAGTGTACGTATGGTACAGCTTTATCTGAGTTTTTCGCATAAATTATCGACTTTTAAGTGCATTTGCAGTACACGACTGCCAATTGGTAGATGATATTCCCGCGGAGAAGCTGTTGATCCATGATGTGCCGGTTGACATCATATGTACACCAAAAGAGGTCATCTTTACCAACACATCAATCCCAAAACCTCAAGGTTGGTTATTCCTCTTTTCTCTGTCTTCCTGTCAAGGCATAACTAGCTGTGCCAGAAGTTGAAGAAAGAGAAAGAAATCATATGATATAATTTTAAGAGTGTTAGCAATTAATTCTCCGTTGTTAAAGGTTTTATCGAAGAAATCACGTTTTTGTTACGTGACCTTCTTTGTTAGGCTATTTCAAGAGAGAGACAACCCCTGATAGAATGGTTTTGGCGATTCTGGGCGTTGAGTTTTCCAAATTGTTTTTCTCTAAAAATCGATAAAATCGCAAAAGCAATTCTATCGAGAATTGTTTCTCTCTGGAAATCGCATAACATAAAAGGTCGCGTAACGAAAATGTAATTTTTTTTAACGGCACGCCTAACGACGGATGTTCTGTTAAGTCATGTAATTTAAGAAGTCATTGCTTGTTTAAGGGCCTACTTGCTCTTCACTCGAAAAGTTTGAGGGCTAGTTTGCACTTCACCCAGTTTTGTTAATTTTGTTGCATCTTGAAATGTCGAATACATGAATTGTAGGCATTTACTGGGAAATGTTGTCCCCGGAAAAGTTGGGGCAAATTAGAATACTTAGAGAACTGAAAAGTCGGATTGAACGGGAGACAGGTCAGCTGCTTCCCTCCGGTCCGGCAGAGAAGCTACCTCCGTTGGCTCAACGAACACAAAGACCTGTTAAACCAGTGTATAGAAGAAGGGAAGGAGGAAGCAGAAAAAGGAATGATTAATTTGTAGTTCTCTTCTTAAAAAGGTTTCATAATGCGCGCGCAGCCGCTTGACCGCTGAAGCAAGAGACGCTAGAAGCAATATCATGGCTTTATTCTTAGAGTTTCTTTTAAATATCTGCTGTAGAATATTAGTTTCAGCAATAGAAATTATATTTTCTGTAGCAAATATTTATTTTTTGTCGTGTAATCTTAGTTTCCTCAATAAAATTCGATGGTGAAGTCCAACCCCCAACTTGAAGCACAATGTCAACGTTAACCTCAAGCACGATCAGTATCTCAATTGGTATATTTCCAACCTATATTAGATTGTTTCTATTTACCAGTCTTCAGGATAAGTCAGTGAACGATATGTACGAAACTGATATTAAAAATTATTCGATTATTATATCTAGAAGAATATATTTTGATACATTAACTCATATGAGAATAAAAGATACGTTTCCATTAAGGAAACTAGGATTCCACAGTGGAAGACAAATATCTGTTGCGGAAGTTATCATTTTCACTGCGAAAATGGTGCGGAAATTACCTTTTCCGCTGCAGAAACCCTTTCCACAGCGGATATTTATTTTTCATTGCAGAAAGTTAGTCTTTGACTATACTTACTTTATGTACAAATCCTGCTGCAGAAAAACAACATATCTGCCATGAAAAAAAAATTAAATTTAACAGAAAACTTAACGACGACATTTGCCTTTTTCATTTATCATAGTTCGAGATTTTAGTTGTTCACAAAATTACTTTAAGATTTAATTTGTTGCAGATCTAATAGTTTAGAGTTTGTTTTATTAATTACTCTTTATTATATCTACATATATTATGTGTGGTAAATTATAGTTATAATTACATTAAACCTAGGAAAAGTGGTTAAACGTGGACTTAGTAATTGGACTTAAAAGTGTGAGAGTAAACTCAATATATTTACTTTGTGATTAACAAAATAATTATCACTTAATTATTCAAAATTTGTGGTCAACATTTCGTCGGCACATAGAAAATGACTTCGGTTGTCGGTTTTAAGAGAAGACTTCTTCAAATGAAAGATCTATTAAACCCGAATATTGTGACTGCGAATGTCTTTAACAAATCTCGATCCCGTGTTTACTTTTATCTCGATAATCCTAACAAGAAAATAGGTCTTTGGAAATTAAATAATTTGAAATTAAAGATTAGAACTTAAAATTAAGTTTCTAGGATTTAATGTCATATTTCCTTATTTCTTTGTGTTTTTATTTATTTATTTAAATTAATTATTGATGTAAGATAGGCCAAGCTTCTTCCCATGGGGATGAATCCGACCAGTTGAAAAAGTGGAACTTCTGATTGTCGGTCAAAACATTTGACGAAGAAGACGATGATATTTTGATTTGTCATTTGTTCAAATATTTCTGCAAATGGATTCCGTGGGACCTGACCTCGCCATAACCATGCTTCCAACCCACTGTTCTTCCTCAAATGAAATGATCAAATATTAAATGCAGCCTCCAATTCCAAGCTTTGGTCAACACCTGCACTTTATTTAATAAATTCAAATTCTAATAAATAAAGTGAACTTCTTTACCAAATCTAAATGATAATTGTAACATCATCGCTACTCTAAGTATAATATTATTTACTTTGAGTCGAAATTTGTATGATTTTATTATCAGGGTTATCTCAAAACGCATTGTATCAGGTAGAGAGGAAAACTCTACTTATAAACCATTTATTTTCTACTCTCTCAAGCGATGTGGGATTGTACACCCCTATTGATATGAGCTGGATCCACACCTGAGTCTTTTTTTATTTTCACAAAGCGGGCTGCCACAATAACTTACTCCCAAAATTTTAATTATGTTAATCTCATGTCTTGAGTTTTTCTATTGTTGCAAAACCCGAATCATAGATTTCGAGCTTCTTCTAAAACAATTTTCTTAGATTGACATCACGACGGGTTTGTTAATGGGAAGAACGGAAATTACAAACAATCTAATTTGTTGTTCATTCATTAAAATAGTATTCTAGAAATTTAATATTAATACTCATATACATGATCTTGGGGTGATGCAGCTCTATCAACCTTTTTGGCACACAGTTATTTTTTAATTTTATTATTATTATTATTTGTTTGGACTTAGAAAAAGGTTTTGGTTGGTGGCTCTAGATCAAACAAAGTACCCATTATCGGGAATATGTTTGTTAGCTGTATATTATAAGCTTTATTTTTTTTTAATTGAGGAAAAGTATATTTTATTTGACAATTTTCATGCTTTTGATCCACCATTTTAATTCTTGTCAAATAAAACATGAAAGATAATCATCATTTTCCATTTTTAGTTATGGGTCAAGGCATATGCGTGTTAGGCTGTGTGAAGATAATGACAATTCAAGATTCTGTTAATTGTGAGAGTGTAACTCATACCAATGGAGATGCACAATCTCATAACACTTGAGAGAGTGAATGATTTATAAGTAGAGTGTTTCTCCCTAATGTGTTTTGGGCTAACTCCAAGAACAAAATCGTGTGAGGTTCAGGTCAAAGCGAACATTATTGTACTATGAAAACAAGAGACTCCACTAATAGTATCAGAGTTAAAGTCTAATCAGAAGCGTGAGTAATGAAGATGTCGGGCCCCCAAGTGGATGAGATTGTGGCAGCCCACCTTGTGAAGGTAATGGTGACCCAATATTTTGTTGATTGTGAGAGTCTAGCTCATACCAGTGAGAGTGTACAATCTCACATTGCATGTGAAAATAAAAAGTGAATAATTTTTAAGTAGAGTTTTCCTTCTGCCTAATACAACACGTCTTAAATTTAAAAAGATTGAATTATAAATATTAATTTTTCAATAAATCATCATTACAAGAATAAAGAAAATAGTATAATAACTATTATGGTGTGAATAGCCAAAGGATTCTCTTCTCATTAGCTTTAAACATTCACTAACATTAAATTTTCAACTCATTAAAAGTGAAAAGCATATTATATCACTCATTTCACACTTCAATGATTACACAATTTCCCCTTTCGAATCAATGATTACGCAATTTCACATCGCTTAAAAGTAGTGGAGTTGAATGATTCATAAATAGAATTTTTTCATCTAAAACATACAACACATACTGAAGTAAAACCTGTGAATAAAATCATGCATAAGTCGACCAAATCAAACAATATTGTACTGACATAACACAAGTGAGCGTTATGAACAGAAAAAGTCGACTTTATTTATTCTAAGCACATGTCACAAGTTGCACTTTTCTCAAAAAGGGTCCTCATATATATAATTTTACTCCTAACATATGTGGTAATGTGTCCACTACACTTTAATATTTATTTTTACATCTAGAACATCCTAACGTATCGATTATGGTTGATTTGCACATTGATATTCACGTGTGTTTTAATGGAAAAATGACCCGTATTGTGCAAATCGCTCACAGTCGATATGAAATGGAGATTTAGGTATAAAAATAAATATTAAGGTGTCATAGATGTATTAACCCATATGTTGGGGATTATATTTATTTATTTATATATGTGTGTGTTTTTATTTGTAACTCTATCACTTTAAAAAAGAATTGATTAATTTGATTTGATTTCAATTTACTTTATATTCAAATGGTTAAATAATATCAATACATACACACGTACATGTATTAAAGTAATTATCAATTCAAATTTTATATTTTAGAAATAGAGAAATTAACAAAACGACCACTGAATTATGAGATCAATGATAAATCAACCACTAAATAATTTTCGCTAACAAGGAAATGAACGGTGTAAATATCAGTGTCACAATATTCTACTATTAGCAATCGCCGAGTATTGTCTTTATTTTACATTTGTTCTATTGATCGATTTTACTTAGTTTTTCAAAGTTTCATTTCTGGCATGCTCACTCATTGTTGAATATAAAATTTTACTTCTATTGAGTTTAGTCAACTCGTCATAACGACATTATCTTTAAGTGTTATTTTGAAAGATTCTTAGTTGCCGTAATAGGATTGACTAAGCAGTTTATCTATTTAGTTCTTTTGTAACCTGAGTTTTCTCTTGGTAAGAATTATATTTCTACTTGTATTTTTTTTTGTCACAGTCGCTGTTATTTGGATATTATATCGCTACATTTCATGATGTCACTATTAAATTTTTAGTTTAGCCCAATTGGTTAGGCTCTGGCAAAATTGTATTTCATTTAAGTTTTATGCTGCCTAAATAAATGTAAAAAGCTAAAAAAGTCAGACTATTCAGTCATTTTTTCAGCTAGGTCGCTCCCTATTTTTGTCTCGGGTCCTTTTCAGAGCGTGATAGATACCAAGAGCTTCTCCTTTCTCTCTCGGATAATGGTAAGCTAACAGCGTCAGAATATTCTGATGACACAGTCTTCTGAGCCGCCTCATCTCAATGGTAAGCTAACCTCCAAAATCATTCAATTATTGGTGAAATTCAACATTCCATATGAACAATACTTGCAACATTCCATATGGTGCTTATAATTGAATGCCACAAGATATTAAAATTCAACACTTTAGTTTAAAGAGCTACATGTGAATTAGGTGTATATCTATATTCACAACAAATACAATATAACTTTCTTTTAAATTAAAATAAAATATTTCTATTTTTGTTCATTAACGTAAAACTTTCGATGCTACAGCGAAGAAATTTGTTTAAAATCAAACCGCTAATTTTGGTCTAAAGTTATAGCGATTATGCTGCCGAGTGAAAATAATCAATTTTTGATATTCGATTCTCGTTTTTTTTTTTGAACAAAGATTGTATATTTTTGTTTATTTCTTATTTTCAATAATTCTCGTAAGCAAAATATTTAATAAATTTTTAAGAATATAAAATAAGAAGACACATAAAAAATTGTATTATTTATTTATTGTTTTTGCCATTTAAAAATTAAAAATTAAAATCAAATAATAAAAGGACATGTGGATAGATCATAGGACACGTGTGTTTGGTTGACCCAGGGTTGACGTTGACGTTAGCTCAATCCTTAAGGTTTCTCCTAACATGGAGCACCTCCTCCCTCTCCAATTCCTTAAATTTTAACCTAAATACGACAAATCCCACCGAATCCTCACCCACCTACACGACAGCGTTTCATTAATTTCTGCTGCCTAATTTTAGGTAAACCCCACAAAAGAAAACATTAATATATCATATAAAATAATCTTTAAAATGAGAATTATGAACAGAGAAAACGTGACAGATTAATGGGTTTAGAAATAATAAAATAAAATAAAATTATTTTTTATTTTAATTGAAACTAAAGTTATCAAAAATTCATTAAAAAAATAGAGAAATTAACAAAATAACCACTAAATTATGAGATTAATGACAAGTTAATTATTAAATAATTTTTATTAATAAATAAAATATTTAACTATGAGAAATAAAAAGAGGAATCATCGCTTTAATGGTGTAGTAACAGAGAGAATGTTGATTGATATTGATAACAGCTCAATCTTTAAGTTGTTATATTTGAAAATTTAAAATTGAGGGTAGGTGTGGGCAAGAATCAAATCGAACCATGAATCGACCCAGAACCGAGATTCGGTTCTGGTTCTTGATTCCCAAATTTACAAATGGGTAGGAACTAAGAATGACTCTCGGTTTCGGGTCGGTTCTTTGTTCTTGGTTTATGGAACCGAGAATCGCACTCTCTCTCTCTCTCTCTGTTTTTTGTGTTTCATGGTTATTTCAAAGTCTCTATTATCTACAGTTGACTCTGTCTCTCCAGTGAGAATTCCCATACGAGGTTGCTTCCGAAATTAAAATTTTAGTTTTTGCTGATTGATATATGTAAATATTTTACAAATCAAATCATTTTATTAGATTCTTGATGGAGATTCTTGACATCTTTTAACTTCAAATGACCATAACTTTGGTTACGAGTGTCAGAATCGACTCCATAAGATATCAAATAGAATTCGGTTCCGAACCGGCACCGAGACTAGCGTCCGATTCTGGGTCCAGTTCCTTGCGGTTCTAGTTCTGGTTCCTCACTCTTGGAACCAAGAATCGAATGGTCGGTTCTAAAAAGTCTGGAACTGGAACTGAGAACCGATTTGTCCACCCTTAGTTGAGGCACGAGGGTGAAGGGATCCCAAAAGTTAGAGACCAACTTAATAATTACCTAATTAATTATAAAAATAATAATATTTTATTTCTCCAAAACTCACTGTCCACGACCGGAGAGACGTGCTTTGACCTCATGAAATTGCTCTATTTAGAAAGAGGAGTGGAGAAGCCTTATTGTTATATAATTTCCTAGTGCTTCGTTCGAAGATTCATCATTGAATGCATTCAGATTACTTCAAATCCTTTTATGAATAAATTATTAAAATATTATAATCTTTTTTTATTTTTATTGAACAAGTAAACGATTCAGGAGGGAGGAAGCATCAATGTTCATACCTCATTTCCTCCGTCAAATTATGATCAACACATTACTTGCACTTAAATTGTCACAAGCACTGACGTTGTTTTCCCATTTTTATTTAATTAATGAACTCCAAATTTTGTTATATTATATGATTAGCAAGTCACTAAAGCATGCTCCCTGAACAAAAACATGCACGTAGGAAGATTAACGATAAGTCACGGTCATTGGTCGAATGAGAATTAAGGTTTTTGCGAGAATAAAAATAATATCGATGATAAATATAAATATATAAAAACGATCGAATTGATTCAGAAATATGAGAAAATAACTAACCGAATTGGTTTGTTCATTAAGTATTTTGAATTAGGAAAATTGTTAAATAAAGGGTTTTGGATTGTGGTGGGGTTATGTTAAGTCAAACGTTCATACTTAATATTATATTAAAGGGTAAAACATATATTAGTGGTTGAACTCAAAAGCGAAGAATAAGTAAATTTTTATACAAATAACTTCCTCAACTTATGAGCGTTAACAACTAAGTCTCTGTTGTTAGAGGTGTCGTCAAAGCAATCACATTTTTGCACATGATTTTTTGCATTGGGTAATTTTCAGAGAAAAACAATTTTTCGATAGAACAATTTTGGTGAGTTAGGACGTTGAGTTTTCCTTTTTTTTTTTTTTTTTTTGGAAATGACTGAAATCGTTCTATCAAGAGTTGTTTTTTCACTCCAAATCTGTCAACAGAGAAGATCACGGACAAAAATGTAATCTCTTTAACGACACTCCGAAGTTTAAGCGTTAATTTGTACTTTATCATATATTAAAGGGTAATTATCAATTTGGCCTTTAAAGTTTGAGAGTCCCTTCAACTGACACCCTAAACTTTAAATTTTCAAATCTGACACCTAAAAGTTTGAGATGTTATTGTCTAATACCCTTACCATTATCAATTCGTTAAAATAAGGGTGTGGGATGCATGTGGAGTTAGAGAACAACATCAATATTCAGTCTTTAAGTATCTTCATCATTTTCCTTAGTTTCATGATCATTTTCTGCCTCAGAAACACCATTTGCTATGAACGACTCATTAACTTGAGACTCCATTTCAGAACTCTCATATGTATTGGTAATTGCTAAAATTTGATATTGGTTGTCGTCGAAACTTATCTCAAACTCCACGTGCATCTCACGCTCCTATTTTAACGAATTGACAACGGTGAGGACATTGGACGATAAAATCTCAAATTTTGAGGTGTTAGATTTAAAATTTTAAAATTTAAGGTATCAGTTGAAGAGATTCTCAAACTTCAAAAGTCAAATTGATAATTACCCAATATTAAATAACGAAGAGATCTCATTGTTTTTACCTACAACTCTTCCATTTGGATGTGGAAAGAATGAAGCCCTGAATAGCCGCATTCAAACTAGCAAGACGCCAATTTGCCTGTCGCTCATCGTCATGTTTTCTTTCTTCAAGAGAAAGAAACGTCAATAATATTTAGCTCTCTCTCTCTCTCAAATTAATAATTTTAAGCCCATTTTGCTGAATTTAGTCTGGGCTAATTAAAATAAATAATCACAGGCCTCAATTTTGCTGGGTTGTTTAAGTCGGCGAAGAACAAAATTCAAAGATGAACTCTCTCACTGAATCAAAACCGACAATATTTGATACAAGACCTTACTTTTTAGTTCCGTGATCTGCCAAACGCATCTGTCAACTTTTCGAGACTGCATCGAAATCTAAGAACTCCATCGCAAAGACGGCCAAAAGGCTTCTTTGAACTTCAAAGATCTCGTACTGCAAAGAAAGATAGAGGTGAAGGTGATATTGTAGTGTTCTCTGTGCGTAGAGCTCTACCTTGACTGTTCTAATGGCGGCTGCATGTGTTAATTGTGAACCAACTAAGTTTGTTTTGTCAAATGGTTAAATGGGTCGTCGACATACAAGCTGGGGGGTTCTTCTTTTTCAAATTTAATTGAGATTTTTCATGTTCTTGTTGAAGGTGGCGAATCAGAAAGGCTCCGGCGAGTTTGGTAGGTTTCCTGCTGAAGAAGGTGTCGGCGGCGATGAAAACAGAAACGTTGAAGGCGAAGATAACCTCCCCGGTGTATCGGAGCCGACGTTGTTCAGTGACGTTCAGGCGAGAGAGATGTCGGCTATGGTGTCTGCGCTTACCCATGTAGTTTCAGGCCGTGGAAGCAGCTTTAGCGGTGCCGCTTCTTCGAGCTTTGGACCAGACTCTCATGGCGCTTTTCATTCGTCTTCTTCTTTAGGAGGATCTTCTTACTCTTCCGGTTCTGGTTATTGGGTTGGACATAAACGAGGGCGAGAATTTGAAGAAGAAACATCGACAGAATTCGTTCAAACTCCTCCAAATATTCATTTTCATGGAAGCCTTCCCGATTCCAGAGGCATACAGAGACGGTTGTCTTCTTCAGCTGGTATTTTTTTCTCCTTGATAGCTATTTACGACAACATAAACAAATCTAGTTTCCAAGGTGTTACCTATTCCACGTCGTTATCATACGATGCTAAACTTGTTCATTTGAGTTGTTATAAGATTTAATCCAAGGATAAAATGGTTATCCCTTCTAAATTAAGGAGAGCAAGTGTGACAAGTTTTGTCGGATGAACATTCAGAGTTTGAATATATGGACTATCCAATGATGCCATAAATCTTAATTTCAAACAATATTAATGAAGAAATTAAGAAACTTGACGGATGTTTTACGAGATTTAATTCCAAAACAAATAAAATACACAAAAAAAAAAAAAAAATTAAGACTTTGAAGCCAAGAGGAAGTTACATTAATTTTTGTTTATTTTTAATTTTCTGAACAGTGGCGGAAGATCAAGCTGTGATCTCGACTTCCATGACGACTTCCATGATATCATCAAGCTCAGTACCACCAACCGATCAAACAGTGCAGAACGAAGAGCAAGGAGGAGAAAGAACACGGCGATACAGAGGAGTGCGACAGAGGCCTTGGGGAAAGTGGGCGGCGGAGATCCGAGACCCCCACAAGGCCGCTAGAGTCTGGCTTGGAACCTTCGACACCGCCGAAGCTGCCGCCCGTGCCTACGACGAAGCAGCTCTCAGATTCAGAGGCAACAGGGCCAAACTCAATTTCCCGGAAAATGTCCGGATTTTTCCTCCTCTCCAGACAATCTCTGAACCTCCGCCTCCTATTTCCTCATCCTCCTCCGCCCCCGCCCAAACCCTCTTCGTTTCTTCTTCATTGACGCAGCCTTTCCGGCCGCCATTTTTTCAGTCTCAGCCTCCTCCGAGTTTTTCCGACAGTAGCTTCAGAGACTATCTGGAATATTGTCAGTTGCTCCAAAGCTCTGGAAATGTCCATGGTGAATCCTCTGGCTCGCTCGAGCAGTTGCTTTACACTTCACAGTTAGCTTCATTTCAATCTCCGTTCTTATCATCATCTTCTTCTTCCTCTTCTGGATCACCTTCTTCCTCTGTTCCTGCTTCTGAATCACGTCCTCCGTTTGTACCTCCTCATCAGCTTAGGTTTGTCCCACCACCACCGGATAGCCAAACTCCGGGCAGTGACCCTAATTGTCCGACTCCTTGGTCGGATTCGGGCCACGATCCTTCCACTTCGAGATCATAGATTTACAAAAATTCTTACCTTTCTCAGAACTACCCGATTTCTTCTGTTTCGATTTTATATACGCTGTATTATTGATATGTGATTCGTTTTGTGTAAACACGAGGATTTTAAATTTATATTATTTGAATATTTGCTAATCAATTTATTAAAAGAAAATTATGTAATTTAAGTTAAATATTTAATTATATAAAAATAAAAGATAGTAATTAATTTTATTTAAAAAATAAGGGAAATTAAAAAAAATAAACTTTATAGTTTGAAATTAGCAATAAGTTAAATTTGAAAGAAATTTTGTCAATAACTAAAACCTTAAAATTATGAAAAATGAATAACACAAAATTTACAGTTATGTTTTCTATTAAAAAAAAATATCAAGGCAAATGCCGGAGTTGCATTTTTCGTTTGGAAAACTCCAAAGACGTGGACCTATAACGGACGTCCAATGATCAACCTTGGAATGTCCTTCAATGATAAGGGACACCTATAGCTGATCCACAATGAGATGAATGTCCATGATGGCTGTTGGATGAAAAGACAAACATTTTGCAACGATGATGGATGTCCAAGGTTCATGGCCATTGGAGGAGGGGCGCTAGCGGAGAAGGTTCATGGCCATTGGATGAAGGGACAAACCTCCCTCAATGAGAACGACCGTCGGGATAGACTAAAGACATTCTTAAAGGCACTGGGGACATCCTTCATAAGTAGAGGAAAGTCCGTTTTAAGCGAGGGATGTCGATTGTTGGCTTATGTGTTAGCCTAAGTGCCATTAAGTGTATTTGTTTTGATGATGAATGTATTATTTGTAATTATAAGTTGTTTATTGATGAAATATGTTTAATTGTTTAATTGATATTCCTTGAAAATACCTTTAATACTGGTATTAAGTTGTGCTAATATGTTTATTTAAGTCCATGTAGTTAATATGTATGATATTAGGACTTAGAGAAATCAAGGATGACAAAAATGAAGTAAGAGATTGAGCATTTAGGCAAGGAGGTCGACCAAAAACAATATGCACGATTAAAACTAGTCGACCAGTTGATCGACCACACAAAAGACAAATTGTTCATTAGTTTTGCGGTTGAGGAAGCGGTCGAATGACGAATATTTGGTCGATTGAGTTGAAAGACAGATTGCCTCATAAGTCTACGATCGAGCAGGCGGCTTAGTGATTGACCGAAAGCTAGAAGAAAGGAAGAAACGGTCGAACAACCGGTCGACCGATTTGGCAGACTCGCTCGAACATTGGACGACCAAAATTACAACAGTAACATCCAACAGTCAGATGCGGTCGACCAAAAAGGAAATGGTCGATTGCTAAATATAAGACTCTCCGAGACTCAAGGTAACACACTAGAAATTGAGGAGAAACCCTGTCAAATTGTATACTCAATTCCAAATCATTAGTTGATTGTATAACCTAACTCTCCATACTATCGAATTTGATATTTCTATTTGAGAGAGTTAGGAATATTTGTTTTTCCAATCTCTTGTATTCAAACGCTACGCAAAAGGGTGACACCCTGAAATAGTCAACAATATTAGATTGACGCCTGTGAAGATTAATCTAGAGAGTGACGCCTTGAGAACAATCTGTAAATGTTGTTTTACACCTGTGAAGTCAAATATCGCCAACCGAGAATGTTGGGCAATTAAGGATCTTCAAGTGGGAAACTTGGAGCGCGGATGTAGGCTGAAATTGTCAAACCACGTGAACAAATCGTTTGCACCTCTCTATCCCTATCTCTCTCATATTTGTGTTTATTGCTTGTATATTTATTGTTGATAAATCAATTAGGGTTAGAGAATTAATCATCACACAAAAAAGTTTAGCACACATAATTTACCCCCTTTTAGGCGTGCATGAATCCTTAACTAATGGACATTAGTTTTAAGCGGGAAACTTCCGTCAAAAGATAGGAACATCCGTTGTTGGTTGAGGGATGTCTGTTTTAAGTTGGGGACGATGTCGTCTTTCAATAATTCATCATGAACATCCATTTCCAGTGACGGATGCCCCAGCTCTGAAGGACGACTAACTCGTTCATCCAACAGCCAACAACCTTCATCTTCGACTCTACTCCCATTTAAAATAGCGTATGTTATATACGTAACTTTCTTCAACATAATGTGACCCCTTTCCACCATGGACGTCCGTCTCCAAGTGGATCAGCCTTAGGCGTCCCTCGTCATTAAAGGACGTCCGATGGAGATCTAGTTGACAGAAAATGTAACTGCAAGGTTTGCGTTTTTTTATTTTCCGTAGTTCAATATTTTAGTTGTTCGGAAAATTTCTTTTAAAGTTTGACTTGTCATTGATCCTAAACTATATGGTTTGTTTTGTTAATTTCTCATATTACAGATATTAACAAAACAACCACTGAACTATAGAATAGTCAGCGACAAAATGAACACTAAACAATTTTTGTTAACAAATAAAACACTGAACTATAAAAATAAACAACGCAAACATGACTATCAATATTTTTCGATAAAATTAAGCAAAAAATGTATTACTGGCAACAAAAAATATATTTTTCATAGCAAAAACTTATTTTACACAGTAAAAACATATTGTTGCCCACGTTTGTCGCAATGAAGCGGATTTCCAATCCAAAGATTACTTTAATGATAATATTAAATTAGTCAAAGATGAAATGATGCAGCCAAATTTTTTTATATTTAGACGAGTCAACTCGGGCAATCGTTTAAGGAGAATGTTTCATGTCAAACTTTACTATAATTAAAAATAAAAAATCAATAGTTTCTATTAAATTAGTTAATGCGATGACGTTTTGATGATGAAGCTCCTGCGACATAATTTCGAATAATAATAATATATACTTTATTTATCCACGTTTATTTAATTATATTTTGGTGGAGAATTTACAATAAGATATAAATGCTTAAATAACACGACACCGTTTTATATTTATATATTTTTATTCGTAAAAAGAAATTAAAATAAAAATATTTATTTATAGTTTTGAATTTTGATTTAATTGATAAATTAGGAGAAGGGTCTAATAATAATTGGAATTAGGAGACATCGGGAATTGGATATGGAAGGGAGAAGCCGTGGCAGCTTGCATCCCCATAATTGAGAGTGGATAAGGACGTGTTTGGACACGTGGTTGTGTTATCCGGGTTTTACTTTTTTAGTGTAAATTCCTGCTCCGCATTCGCATTGCCTAAACCTAAAAGCGAAGCAACGTGTTGAAACAAACAATCCAAAAAAGAGGTACGGCGACCAACAAATTGGATTATTTGTTTCACGTTTTTTGGAATAAAATAAAATTTTTATTTTATATTGTAAATAAATTAAATCTTAATCAATTTTATTTCCAATGTATTGTAATATTTATTTAATTTTAAAAATTAAAGAAAAAACGTATAAAACTGTAACGTCCCTCAGTGCTCTGGATACAATATTGTCTACTTTTGGTCGAAACCCGCAGGATTTTGTTCTTGGGTTAGCTTAAAACGCGTTGTATTAGGTAGAAAGAAGAACTTTACTTATAAACCATGTATTTTCTACTCTCACAAGCGATGTGAGATTGTACACCCCACTGATATAGCCCGGACTCACATCTGAGCTTTTTCTGACCTTTACTAGGCGGACTGTCACAAAAACATATAAAATTAGCCCAAATCAAGCTTAAACAGACCCAAAACCAAGACTACCCAAAAAATATAAAAATAAACAAAACAAAAAATAAAAAAATCGATTCAAGGGTTATTTCGTTAACGCTGTAAAATTTGAGGTATATTTCGTCAAAAAAAAAAATTTCAAAATTTAAGTTTAACATACTCTCAAAATTCAAGGTTTAATTTATATTTCACCAATTATATTCAATAGTATCAATTTCTTAAGAAGCATTATTAAGAATAACAAACTAGAGTGCGTTCGAGTTTTAATTATTCATTCACCAAAAGGCGTGTCTTCGAAAAGAAATTTCAAAAAGAAATTATTAACGAAAAGAAAAATATAATCTTAAATTAATCAAACGTGTAATTATCATTTCGTTCCACCCAAAATGAGATAATCAATCTCTTGTCTCTACGCATAGTCTGTCCCAAAATGAGATAAATCAATATCTGTGGCAGCACAGCCCACCCTGTATAGGTCATGATGGCCCATGTGAGACTCGGACTCATGTCAGTGTAGGTGTACAATCTTGCATCGCATGAGAGAGTGAAAAATACATAATTTATAAGTATAGTTCTCCTCCCTATTTAACACAACGAGTTTTGAGCTAACCCCAAGAACAAAATCAAGTAAATTTCAACATAAAATGAATAATATTGTACTAGAAGCACTGAGAACGTAACAAATTTGGGAGACATTTTAATTAATTTTTAAAATAAGATAAATGGGTCTTGAAAAGAAGGGTACCTACCATAGTGGAGGGCGTTCCTCTCATTTGTCGAATTCAAAGGAAGAAAGAAGGAAAGCGACGGAACAAAGTCAATGAATACCAACCTTTACTAGTTTCATCCTACGAAGGCATTGAATATATAAAGAGAGAGCAGCCATAATATCTAAAAGTCACCATCTAGACTCGATCAACTCTCCCTCCTCGATCAAAATATATGAAATTGTTTTCTAGCGAGGATAGTCGGAGCAGAATCACGTGGTCCCGAAAACCATTGAAAGAAGTGCAGACGACTAAATAAATAGTTGGGGGGAGTGGGGGATGAATTCAGCCAAAAGTTATCAAGAGTTACCTGAAAAAGAGTCAGCTTTAGGAGCAGGAATTGACCTAAACCGAACCCAAATGGATAGAACAGAGCCAATGCTCCAAACCCATTTAAGCTCCTCGCCTATGCACATGCAAGTATAAAGACAAATTGCAAGGGTTGAAGGCTGATCAAAGAAACAGACTTATCTTTTCCAAGTCCAGAGAAGATTAAGATTTGCACCAAAAGAATAAAGCCAGCATCAAAGGATTAAATCCACAACAGCAGACTGTTTAAGAGAGAGAAAGAGATGAAAGAAAGGATGTTAAATGAAAGCATTGCCTACCACCATCTCAAACAATTACAGACACACCATTCTATCCTTTTTCTAAGAAAATGGAAGCACCACCATTCACACCAAAGAGAAAGATATATAATGTTTTATACCTAAGAGGGGAGTGAAATTCTACTCCCCCGAAAACCCATGTTATAAATCTATTCAATGCTTTCAACTTCTTCCACATACCTGAAAAATCATTGCCTGCCTTCCCTGGCCGTTGCGTAGCTTCTGCTTTCGGTGACGTTTGAGTTGGCAAGAACCTCCTGAGCGATTTCCCAGCTCTCACTTCTCCTCCCCCAACTCGAATGTCTGGCGTCCGATCGGATGGTTGGGGCTCGATGATCAGAGCTGAGAACAGACTCATCCTCTAAAGTGTTATGAGGCGGGCCATTGCTTCCCCTACTCCGTATGTCCTCATCAAGTTCTACGATATTTCGTCTCTGTGAGATCTTCAACAAGTCTTCGCCGATGTCAAGATCGTCTTCAACTTTCAAGCGTGGATGGCCACCCAATTCATCTGATTCAAGTCCGACATTTCTAGAGATAGCATGTGGGCCAACAGGTCTTTGTACTTCCTCTTGAAAAAAAGCTCGAAAGTTGTTCTTTGAAGGCACCACCTTAGTGCAAAATACTTCCCAAAAATTGTTTACACAGCCCAGATTGTATACATTGATCCTGTCGTCCCCTTTGGACCGGAAATTTTCGTATGTAGTCTGAAGAGAAAACGCTTTTTTAGTACTAGCAATATTTAAGACATCATGTAGCCTGAATAGAGGATCACTCCAATATCAAAAAGTTGGACTGTCTACTGACCAATTAAGCAAATTTGACATTTTTGCACCACCTAAACCCAGACAATATCACGAACAGCCACAATAAAAATTAAAATAATCATGGCATAAGTTAACATCTGCTGTCTAAGCCCCGCATATAATCAGAATTTACCAGCCATGACTCACCATCCAATATATTGGCCCTATGTGACTACCAAAATGTTCCTATATTCTGAAAACTCTAAAATTTAAACAACCATTAATTGTGCAAGACTTTTTGTTCTCGACGATGAAAGTGATGCATTTTATTATTCGCCCAATGCGTTATTACGTAGTAACAGGTTTCAAAATAAATCCTCACCAGGTTTAGAAGTTGAGAAAATAATCAAAAATGGAGTTGGAAAAACTCAATACACACCAAAAGACAGCTCCATCATTTTTGTCCTTTCACTTCACAACCAAGGCACAAAGATTACCCAACATAAACTATAAACAAGCAAGATCCTGACCTGGTTTGTTCCTATTAGATACAAATGGAAGCTTGTCAGCCCACCCACAAACCACAGAGAGACAAAGCAATATGCCATCAATATCACAGATGCAATTGATTCTTTCATTGCCTTCCAAACTGTGCTCTTATTATCAACCATCAAGACCTTGATGTAGTAGGCAGAAAATGCAAACACATAGATGCAAAGAAGAGTTGAAGAAGAAACAAACATAAAGAAGAACCGGTAGTTGCGCTGCACATGTAAAGAGCCTGTCAATGTTTGATTAAGGGATGCAAAAACAATAAAACATAGAAGCGGATATAAGATGAGGATTTTAATTTAGAGACTAGACATTTTAGCCATCTGCTGGGCTATTTGAGTTCATCGCAATGAGATTTTATCAAAAGATAAATCTCCAAAAAGTGATTTATTTGATAACATTAATTTTCTTAATTATTTTGTTTCTTATAAAAAAAACATAGAAGCCAAAGATATTACAGTGGAAAACGGTCATATAGTCATATCTAAGGCACCAAGTATATAATGCCTTATATGTGAAACAGCATACCAGTCCGATGCATTGACCCACCCAAGGGCAATGATGATCAAAACGCTCCACACAATTGTCGCAAATAGAGCAATGGGAACACCGAGGAGGACGATATAGCATGCATGTGTCGCAATATTTTACTCTGACAGGAAGGCCATTAACTAGTACTTCTCTTGTGCGAGAAAATTGAAGGCTCGGTGTCTGTCTTGCTCCAACATCAGCTGAAACCGACGAGTCAAAACGAAATTCTCCCTCTGGTGGATGTGAACTACGTGGAATAATTCCTGGATCCCGCGCTGATGTAAGAAAAAGAAGCACCAACACCTAAAAAGCATCAATTAAAAGAAATTAATTTTATGCAACCCAGGGAACGGAGAAGTGTGATACTGCTTATTAAATAATTACTGCTTCAAAACTTCATCTGCCTTTTTTGAGGCAAAATTTTGTTTACTCTGTAGTCAATAAGACTCTTCAGTATGGTAATGCGAAGATTGATAGCATTTCAAGCTTAAGGCATGCCATTAACATACCAGAATCTACTTATCTATCGTAAACGTGAAGCTACTGCGCATAACCCTCTTGTAGAATCAACACATTGTATACCGCAAGAAATGAAAAGCACTTTAATAGAAAGGAAACATAACTGTAACAACCAGAGAGAAAGAGCACTTACACAGATGGTAAACACAATTGCAACCACAAGAATTGCATAACCCACATTATGTGATTCAAACTTGTGACGTAAATGCCTTGCAACGAACACACAAAATATTATGACGGGAGCACTAATCAGCAACAATGTGACAAACAATGACCTTGTATCGGGTCCAAATATCAGTCTCCCACGAAAGATAAATTTCTGCAGAGCAAATATATCTTAAGTTAAAAATGAATATCTTTGTGAGCCAGAGGGAAAGAAAAACATAGGTAAAGATGAACATCGTCTGAAGCGAAATGACCATGTAATGTTTAAAAAATTTATGGCTGAAGATTACCTTGCTTGATAACTAAACACTAAAGAATTGGCTGCTTAGATACAGATGAAATATTCACATCTATTGATATAATTTGAGTTAATAATCTTATGCTTAATAACAAAATCCAAATTGAACGAAAATAACACCAAGCCAGAACAAACTTCTAATCATCTTTAAGTACACAAACTCCAAACCGCTGTTCATCATAGTCAAACAGCCAGAAAGTGAAAGAAAGATCAAATTCTAAGCTTTAAGTTTCAATCGATGTCATGCCAATTATGAAACTCTAAGCTCAAGAGGGCATGCGACATGAAGCTCTTCGATTATCAAAACCATAAAGATATAGACAACGAAGTCAAAGTTACCTTTTCAAGTCAAATTTCCAATTTCTCAGTAACAAAGGATCAATCAATCAGTATACCCTAAAATCCCAAATTGGGAGAATTTAGACGACAAACCAATGAATCGAATCATACAAACTAAAAAAAAAACTAAGAAATCCGAGGCCTACCCAGAAGATAAGAAAGTTCAGATATAGAGATGAAGATTCAAGGAAAACACTCACATTACTTCCCTTCCAGACTTGGTACACGCGCAAAGCCATGATAGAGAATACCCAAGTTTTCTCAATTCACCTACGCAGGAACAGAGTAACGATTTGCAACATCTGGGCGTTCATCTCACTGGCAATCAGACGAACCCAGAAAACAAAAAACGAAGTTAAATTGCAGTCCAATTAGATACGGATTGAGGGCTGAATTCAAGGTCTGCCGATGGGGGTTTTGAACTTTTCCACTGGCTATCATAGTCCGAGGGTCTGACCTTCAGGGAGAAAGACTAAGAAGAGACAGATGGGTCATCTGAAAGATGGCGGTCTGCGAGAGTTTGGAATTTGAAAGTGGTAAGTGGTGGCTTTTCTATTGTTTTCTTCACAAGACACCGTGGGAAAACTACTTCCCACACGCTTTTTTGGAGAAAATAGCTTAATAAATAAACTATATCAAACTGAGCATAGATCATGAAATTTCTCCTAACTTTTTTTTTTTATATATCAAATGATTAAATCTGTGCAACTTCAATATTTGAAATTGTTGGTAATGCATATATTCCTTTTTCATGCTGGAATTATACTATTTTTATATTTATTGAGAAGCTAGTTTGGACGAAGATGATACTTATTTAATGTCGTTCATCATCATCATGCATCGTGGTCTGGAGACTGGTTCTTACTGGCCACACCATTTGATCACATGCTAATAATTGAAGCCTACAAATTCTATGAAATAATTCGTGCAGGCCTGGAGGGCATCTTTCATTTGTTATTATATAATAAGTGTTTTTTCTTTCGTTGGAAGCATATTTCAAGTTTCTTTATCCATTTGCTCTTGAATTGTTGACATGAATTTGCTTCTTTTTCTTTCTCATTTGCTCCGGGTTGTCATCCTTATTTGTGTGTTACTCTCTCAACCTAGTTATTCCTTTTGATTTATGCTGTAAATTATACGATGGCATCTTCAATTAGTACAATATTTTTTGGGATAAAATTTAAAAATAAAGTCATGTAAGTTTTGGCTTAAAACGAATAGTATTGTATAACTTTATAGACATTGAGATGATACATTTGAGGGTCAGCTCATTCCTCATGTTATTTCTGTTGTGATTCCCTTCGAGTCAAGACAAAAATTGTGAAAGTTTAGATGTTTTATAAACAAAGTTGCCTCTGAACTTCACTCATTGAATGATGAAATATGAGCTCCACATAGGAATACGAAGGGGATAAGCAAGATAGTTGCAACTAGTGTCGTGGAGAAGTTGGTACGATCAACTCCTTTTGTCTTCACAGAGGTGTCTCGTACAGTCGCTATCCCAATTTTTGATGGAGATCATGGTCAATGACCGAGGTTCGGTTCTCGGTTTGAAAACAATTTTCGGTTTTTTCATGAAAAAAAAATTGTTTTTTCATGGCTTCAATTCGGTTTGGTTTTTTCACAGATTCTAATACTAAGTCCCACCTGCGAGGTGAAGATCATGGTCAATTGAAGCCATGAAAAAACCGAGGTTCTGTTTTTGGTTTGGTTTTTCATTATTCTCGGTCTAGTTTCAGTTTTCCAAAACCAAAATCGAACCAAATTGGTTCGGTTCTAATTCAGTCAAAAATCAAACTGAACCAAACCAAATCAAATTGATTTCACCCCTAATGATTGTCATTCACCTCGCAAATCGGACTTAGAATTTTGTTTTTCCCAATGCCTAGTTAGGGTTGGGCCCGGGGCATACTTTTTGGAGGGCATGTCAGCTCGTTAGCTTTGTCTAACAAGCCGCTGAACAGGCCTCGTCAGAATCCAAAAAAATCGAGGTCTATGGGATTGACCATGGGCCTTCCCTTGGAGGAGGGCAGAACCAAAGTTTGGACTTGGTTCCCCAAGCTCTGTCAAGCCCGATCTCAAACCAAACATGGACCACTCAACATCCGGCCAAGTTTCCTCCATGGCTGAGACCGGAGATGTCCTTGTTGAATGTGGTCATACCCAAAAAGCTTCAGCTTTAAAATGACTTCCCTTCCTCTGCGATGGAAGCACAGATCTTAAATTAGACATCGTGAAACGCTTCTCAACTTCGTCCTCACATTGAATGATTCAAAACCACGTTTTAAATGAACACACAATATCATTGAAAACCCCGAAGAACAGACTTCTTTTGAAGTATGCTTGAATGTTGTAAGGTCGTGTCCAGAACTTTGCTAACATACGAAAACCGCCTTTGACTGTTGGTTGAGTCACCCACGCTAGTACTTAACTTTGATTTTTCCAAAGTTGAAAAGTAGATTTGCATTTGCTTATAGCTCTCCCAAATTGACTTTTTCCACAGTTCTTGCCCGCCTGTTTCTTTCGTATCCATCTGTCTTATCTCTTTCTCTGTCCTTCTTAGCCACTAATCCGACGTTTTCTTCTGTGGGTTCGTATTTTTCGAATATAAAAATTAAAACTTGGAGATTACCCATTTGATTTTGGAGCAACCTCGTGCGAAATACGAAGTTTCATTTTAAATTGTGTATTTTCTGAAAGTATTTTTGACTGGCCAAAAAAAAGCTTACCCTTATAAAATGAGGGTTCTGGGGGCTTGTGTTTGGCACCCGCAACCATGTCTGCAACCTACTCTTCTCTGCTCTTCATTTCTTCTCTCTTGCTTTCTACTGTTGTTTGCTTTGCCGAGATTAAGCCAACTA
The DNA here is from genome assembly GCA_022433065.1 of Begonia loranthoides. NCBI lineage: Eukaryota > Viridiplantae > Streptophyta > Magnoliopsida > Cucurbitales > Begoniaceae > Begonia > Begonia loranthoides. The sequence continues at coordinate 1,283,387 of CM039484.1, read as the reverse complement.
TCCCCATCGCGAAGGGTCTCAAATGGAACTTCTACAAGTCGACCTGCCCTAACCTTGAGTCCATCGTCCGTGCAGAGCTCAAGAAGATCTTCCACGAAGACATCGGCCAAGCCGCCGGCTTGCTTCGCCTCCATTTCCACGATTGCTTCGTTCAGGTAATTCTATCCCTCTGTCTGTTTTAGTTGATGTAAGGAAAAAAGAAGCCATTTTTATAGTTGTGAGCTGAGAAGTTGATGGATCGGAAAAATGTTTCAGGGGTGCGACGGGTCGGTTCTGCTCGACGGGTCTTCGTGCGGACCGAGCGAGCAAGATGCGCCGCCGAACCTGAGTTTGAGAGCTTCTGCGTTTGTGATCATCAACGAACTGAGAGAACTTGTTCATAAAAAGTGTGGAAGAGTAGTCTCCTGTACTGACATTGTTGCTCTTGCAGCTCGTGACTCTATCGCTCTGGTATTTCTCTTTAAATACTTACCCTTTTATTTCTTTCTCTACGGTTTTCATCTGGGTTTTCTTAATCAGTTTTGTGAATCCGAAACATCCAGATTTTTACTCATTTTGGAAAATTTTATGATTCTAGTCTGGAGGGCCTGACTATGAAGTGCCGTTGGGAAGAAGAGATGGACTGACCTTCGCTACAAGAGCAGTAACCACAGCTAATCTCCCCCAGCCGTTCAATAACGCCAGCTTCCTTGTCGCCAACCTCTCCTCCAAAGGGTTCGACGCCACCGACGTTGTTGCCCTCTCAGGCGGCCACACCATTGGAAGGAGCAACTGCAGCGCCGTCACTCCCCGCCTCTACCCAACGGTAGATCCCACCATGAACGAAGCCTTCGCCGAAGATCTCAAGACCATCTGCCCCACCCTCACCTTCAACGGCACCACCGTCCTCGACGTCCGTACTCCCAACCACTTCGACAACAAATACTTCGTCAATCTCGTCAACCGTGAAGGCCTCTTCGTTTCCGACCAGGATCTCTACTCTTACAAAAAAACGAGAGGCATCGTAACCAGCTTCGCCGAAGATCAGGATCTTTTCTTCGAGCAATTGGTGAATTCGATGACGAAGATGGGCCAACTGAGCGTTTTAACCGGTCGACTGGGGGAGATTAGAGCAAATTGCTCAGTCAGAAACTCGGACAATGTTTATCTGGTGATCGACGAAACGATCGTGGAAGAAGAAGACGTGGAGAGCTACGCAGAACTCTGATAGCTGACTTCTCCTTCCGCTGGCTTTTCATGCAACTAGTTCCTCTAATCCTTGTTTGGGTGTTCTTCTTTAACTTTCTCTCCACTTTCTCTCCTTTTCCTGGAAAATATTGTCAACGTACACACACTCTTTTACGTAAATAATAAAATTAATGTTATTCAAACAAAATTCAAAGTTGGTTTGGAGATGAGGGTAGATGTTCTTACTCAAATTGTCATCCTTGGTCACCATTTAACTAACAAGTATTGGTCGTAATAACAATAATAAAAGTGCATTATTGGAGAAGACTTTTGTGCATAGAAATATCTCCCCCACGGGAAACTGGGTTTGTTTCTTGCTGTTTACTTCAGTGTCAGTTTCGACAACGTAATTAGATATTCAAATTTTTTCTTAGAAAATTTATTTATGAATAATTTTAATTATTTTTTTAATTAATAAGTTAATTATATCAAAATAAGATTATAATGTAACATTAAGAGAGAAATTTAGTCTTCTCTTAATAAATTTGTAGCTAAGAAAGTCTATTAGTCCAAACGAAGATGTTAAATATTGTCATATAAGTCAAAAGTAAATCCAACTAATCCAATGTAGACATTTGGCCTTTCAATTAACTGTATAACTCGAACTCTAGTTAACATGAGTTTCTCAAGTTGTCTCCCTCCCACGTGCTTTAATTCCAAGTCCTAGCAAAGCTTTTATAGCCGTCCATGTTCTATCTTATCTAGTTATCTTGAAAAATATCTAGTCTATTTTCCCAATTTGTTTAACCAAGAAGTAGACTTATATTAATTATAGGAAAATTAACAAATCAATCATCGTACTTTGTGAACCATTAATATTTTTGGAAAATTGTTGCCACAAACATCACTGTTAACTTTCTAAAAATCGCAGTGAAAAAGAGCAAATACCCATAAAAAAAATGAAAAGAACTCATGATTTTAGAAAAAATTTTAGTGGAAAAGAGTTAATATCCATGAAGAATGAATTTAAAAGATTTCAGATTTTGTAAAAGAATGGATTTAAAAGATTTCGGATTTTATAATTTAGAAGATTTTGTAAAAGAATGTTAATGTTTTAGATTTCGGATGATTTAGAATTGTTTTACAGTCTATGGGAGAATCACAGCTTGTCTGTGTTGTCTGTGTTTTTCTACGAATAAAACAATGAAATTTTTTTTATTTGCAGACAATCCTCTGCGGAAAGATGACTTTCTTCTGTGGAACGTTGTCTTTCCGCAGCAGAATGTCGACTTTCTGCAAAGTAAAGACGACATTCCTCTACGGAAAGACGACATTGCTCTGTGAAATGTCGACTTTCTTGAGTTATATTTCAATGATTCATATTCCGTAATGGAAAGACAATATTTCACTATGAAAAGATAACGTTCTGCAGAGAAAAGACAACGTTCCACAGAGGAACGACAAAACTATTTAACGAAAAATGTAACATGGTGTTTACTCAGTCAATTTCTCGTAGTTCAATGGTTAAGTTGTTACAAAAATACTCTAGTGATTAACTTATCATTGATCACAAAGTAGAATGGTTGATTTGTTAATTTCCCATAATTATTTTTTGAAGGAAAATTAATAAAACAAACTCTATAGTTTGGCCTCCGCAGTAAGGCAAACCTTGAAAAATTTTTGTTGACAACTAAAACTTCGAATTATGAAAAATGAACGACGCAAATATTTTCGTCACGTTTTCCACTTAGAAAACGCAATGGACGTCACCTGGACCTCTAGCAAACTTCTAATGATCAACCATGGATTTTGTAATATAACTCAAAAAATCTTGATGGTATCGTACTGCTTTTGAGAGTTCAACGCTTAGCTGATGGACATCCAAGGATCAACCATAGACTTTCTGAGTTGTTTTTTTCCTGAAATTACTAAAGATTATCCGTTAGATATGCTACTACCATAAAACAAAACTAGGGTGAGACTTGAAACTCGATTTCAATTGCAAAATAAGATTCATGGAAAAGCTCGAACGATCATTCTCCTAGCAATTTCTCTTACAATTTACAGTTTAAGCTTAGGGACATTCATCATAAGCTGAGGGACGTTCATTGTGGGCTTAGAGACGTTAATCATAAGTTGAAGGACGTCCATCCTAAATGATGGACATCCGTTGTTAGCTGAGGGATGTCTGTTTTAAGCTGGGGACGACGTCGTCTTTTAATAATCCATCATCAACGTCCATCGTAAGTTGAGAGACGTCTGTTTTAAGCTGAGAGACATCTGTTTTAAGCTGAGAGACGTCCGTTGTGGTTTAGGGACGCCCATTATGAGCTTTAGGACGTCCGTCATAAGTTAAGGGACGTCTGTTGTAAGCGAAAGATGTCCATTTTAAGTTGAGAACAACGTCGTCTTTCAATAATCCATATTGAACGTCCATTTCTAGCAACATACGTCCCCCAATTTTGAAGGACGTCCGATTCTTTCATCCAACACCCGACAACCTTTGTCTATGACTTTGCTCCATTTAAAATAGTGTGTCTTTGTAAAAGCCGTGAAATTTTAATGATAAATTCCACGTGTAAATTTTTCGCGTTGAAAATCAGTCATAGCGTTGAAGCAGACCGAATTTGTCGTGTAGCAGCCACGTATGCAAATTTGGTCATTTGGTCAAGTCCACGTATGCAAATTCGGTCAACTGGCCAAAGTCAGTGAAATTAGATTTTTCCGAGTAAAGAATTTAATTAATAAACGATATTGGACAATCAAGATTGAGCGATAACATCGATGGATGATGTTTGAATTTAGAGTTGAGTCAATTATAAATTGGTAATGTATAAAATTGGTGATACACATTTATTTTAAATGGAAAAGAAATTAGGAAATTGGGATTAAGGAAAATAAATAATTTGGAAGAAGTTAATTAAGAGTAGAAATATT
>CM039484.1:1223776-1278887 GCA_022433065.1 Begonia loranthoides | reverse complement strand
TGTGGACTACCACACTTGGAAAATGACGGGGACTGTTCGACAGCACGTCCGTTTTTATTAGTAGTATGTTTTCTCAAGTTTAAATTCCGTACATGGTTGAGATTTATTGTGCCCATGTTGAGGGATGGATCCGCCATCCCCTTTGATACCTTCTGCTGCGTGAAGGTTGATTGTTTGACGTGCGAAAATTATAGGTAGGGCATTGGTGACGTGTCCTCAGGTTGAAACTCCTGAAAGTCGTAAACCTCGTATGGGAGGGTGATGACGCCTCCTTGGGTCGCAAGCCCCTAAACCTGGCCAGGATTTGTCCCACGGATCAGACGGTTGTCAATCGCTGAGACTTATTTATCCTAAGTCCACATAAAGCGAGCAACTGTATCCGTTTTATTTGATTATACGATTATACGATTATACGAGTTGTGTCGTGCAGCCAGGTGCGCCGGCAACTCGGGTGACGTACGGAATCTTCGGATCGTCGTCATTATTCCTGCCTCATAAGGTGTTGTCATCGACGGGTGACCACCTCTTCTATGTTGTGTGGCGGGTGAGTCCATGAGTGACCACCCCTTTTCACTGACGACGTTTTCAAATTGGAAAACGATGATGGCCTATTTTACGAGGTATAGCTGTCTATGTATACAGCAAGATTTTTAATAAAAGCCTCATCGACGACCCTTGGGTCGGTTTGGTAAAAGGATAAAGAGTTTTAAAGTGATTTTTAAAAATCCATGTACGGCAGAATGAAACATAACCTTGTTTTCGAAAAATGTACAAAACCAGTTTTGCATGAGGTGCATTTAGTATAGCCATACTTTACTGAGTTAGTCACTCATCCCAAACGACTCCTTCCCCAAAACTTCAGGTAAGGGCAAGGAGTAGCTGTGGAGCAGGAGTTGAAGCGTTTTGTTATTTCTACTTGAGTGATTTATCGTTATTTGGTGAGGACATTTATGTTTCCATTTGGGTCTGTAAACCTTAAACACAGTTGGTTTTGGATTTGTTGCACAGTACTTGGATTGTATTTTTAATTTATGCACTGTTATCTTCTCGTGATCCCTACTCGGACCTAGGCCCATATTACCTTGGGCCGAATTAAATATTATAAGTCTTCCGCAAAAACTCACGCCTTGGGCTGGGTGATCGGGTTCTCTATGAGGATCGGGTCGCCTGACCCGGCGGTTCTGTTAGGCCCGTCTTCGGGTCGTGACAGTCTTACACTCAACCCACTTCAACATAATATCCGCCAGTGCCTTTGGTCCATCTTGACCTTCCATCCTCATTGAGTGACGTTCGTCCCTTCATCTAATGGCCATGAAGCGTCGTCAGCCAGCGCCTTCCTGTCACAACGTCTCTCTCTTAGTCAAACACTCTCCCGAAAACAAAGGGGAAGAACCGAGAACAACCATTTGAAACGGACATTTGTACTGTTTTCGAGAAAATCTGGATCAGCTTTGGACATCCCTCGTGGTCGAAGGACGTCCGTTGTTGATCCTTCGACGTCACCTTTTGGACGAGCCTTAGCGTTAACGTGGTTGTGGCGTTTGCCTCTGCTTTTTTTATTTTTACAGAAAACGTGACGAGAATGTTTGCGTCGTTCATTTTTCATAGTTCAAGATTTTTGTTGTTTGTGAAAATTCTTCAAAATTTTCCTTGTTGCATAGGTTAAACTATAGAGTTTATTTTGTTAATTTCTCTATTTTAAAAGAAGAATTATGAATTAACTCTTCAAAATTTTGCACTTGATTATATTTTAAAGTATAAAACATGCAACTAAGTAATTGATTAATTATCACTAATTAGATTTCAAATTAGTGAGTTGAAAATAATTGCAAAAATTAACAAAATAAACTTTGAACTATTGAGTCATAGACAAGCTAAATCTTAAAATAATTTTGCGAATAACTAAAATATAGAATTATAAGAAATGAAGCAAACTTCGCTGTCATGTTTTTCGGTAAAAATTTAAACTTTTTAAAAATATTATACTAAGTATTCGTTACAAAAACAGTATTTTCCTCATTGGAAACGTGTTTTCTATTGTGAAATGCTAGTTTCTGCAGTGGAAATGATATTTTTCGCGACGGATGTTTGCCTTCAGTTGCTGAATCTTAGTTTCTTCAGCATAACTAGAGGGTGAAGTTCAACCCAAACCTGAAGCACAACCTCAAGCTCAAGCACGACTAGTATATCAATTAGTTTGTTTCCAACCTATATCAGATTGTTTGTACTCACTAGTCTTCAGGACTAAGTCAGCGAACAATAAGTAGAAAGTTGATATTAAAAATCGTTCGATTATTGTATCTAAAAGAGTATATTTCGATACATTGACTGATATGAGAATAGAATGCTTGTTTCTACTGATGAAAGTAAATTATTGACTACAACTACTTCATGGAGGGGTCTGCTGCAGAAAAAAAAACCTATCTGCTATGAAAAAAATTTTTAATTTAACGAAAAATGTGATAGCAAGGTTTGCCTTCTTCATTTTTCATATTTCGGTGTTTTAGTTTTTTGCAAAATTACTTTAAAGTTTGACTTGTCGCTCATTTAATATTTCAGAATTTGCTTTGTAATATCTATTAAATTTTAGAATATCAAATGCATATTTATATTTTTTTTAAAAAGAGAAATACTTCATTATTTTCTTTTATTTTAGGAAACGGAAGATTTTTCTCCCTGTTTTAGGGGAGCATTCTCCCTTCTCCTTAAACAAGGAGCTCCTCCCTCACTTACCTGCCCACGCTCGTCTTCTCTTTTCCTCTATCATATCTGATGCAAATTTGAATTCATTAAAAGATATCAAGTCAAAGATCATGGAAATTTTTCGAATCGGTCGAAAATCATAACAAAAGATTCACTTTTTTTTTAGGAGATCTAGATTCACTTTTTTTTAGGAGATCTAGATTCACTTATCTAGGAGATCTAGATCCACTTATCTAGGAGATCTAGATTCATTTATTTAGATTATCTTTTATTTAATTTTCTAATTTATGTTTTTAAATTGGCTATATATAAAGCCACCTAGTCTTATGTTTAAGGAGTTGGAGATTAATAAAAAAAGAAAGCTTTTGCTTTTAGGGAATTGGAGAGATCATTTTCTTCCTTTGGTGAGTGATATCCAAAGACCCTTTAGTGCATAATATCCAAAGTCCCTTTCGTGTGAGTTATATCACGAAAGAAACTTGCAGCCGCGTCCTTATCCAAGGAGGTGAGAAGAGTTACGTTCATCCATCACGTGCGGTGCGTTCCGTGTCCATATCATTTGGTATCAGAGCTAAAGCCGTCCTAACAAAAAAAAAACATCTTTTTACACATGATGACTTAAAGAGCATCTGAAGCGGTACAAAATCCACGATGGCAGAAGACTTGTGGGAACTCGTTCTCTCACTACAACGAGATATTGCTCAATTAAAGATGAATCAAACCCAACAATGGGCTCAGCATCCTCCTAGCACCATTGTAGAAAATATCACAAGAGATGAGGTAGAAGAAAGACCATTATTATCTTTGGAGCCTCAATTAGAAGAGGAAGATGATCAGGAAGAGCAAGTACTCAATATGATAGACGACTAAGTTGACTTCATTGCCACAACAACAAAAGGGGAGCAACTTGTCTATATTTCATGCTCCAACATGAAAAAGGTGTGTCATTTAATCAAAGATGACGAAAATTACACAAATTTGTCTTCCATGGATTGTAAGGAAAGTTTGAGTTGGTTAAACGAAAAGATAGACATCAAGGTACATCAAACTCGACTTGATTGTTTTTATGGAAGTTTCACTAACATATTATTGTGTGATATGATGAGTACAAGCCGTCTATTCTTAGAAATACCAAGGTTTGATGAAAAGTGGCGCATACATGACAAGTCTTCAAATTTGGGCTCGATTATGGAATATAGTGACACAAGATATGATTCGAGGTCGAATCCTTTTCAACCCCGGGAGGATGATGTGAAATGGGACTATTCAATTATTTATCAAAGCTCAAAGAATATTATAAAGATCAAGCATAAGTGGAAGATCAAGAGAATAATTGGTGATGCCAATTTGAATCCATAAAAAGATATCAAATCAAATATCAAAGAAAGAAGATTTGGGGTCAAATCCTCAAAAACCTGGAGAGAATGATGTAAATTTGAATTCATCAAAAGATATCAAGTCAAAGATCATGGAAATTTTTTGAATCGGTCGAGAATCACAACAAAAGATTCACTTTTTTTTAGGAGATCTAGATCCACTTATCTAGGAGATCTAGATTCATTTATTTAGATTATCTTTTATTTAATTTTCTAATTTATGTTTTTGAATTGGCTATATATAAAGTCTCTAGTCTTCTGTTTGAGGAGTTGGAGATTAATAAAAAAAAGAAAGCTTTTACTTTTAGGGAATTGGAGAGATCATTTTCTTCTTTTGGTGAGTGATATCCAAAGACCCTTTGGTGCGTAATAACCAAAGTCCCTTTCGTGTGAGTTATATCACGAAAGAAACTTGCAGTTGCGTCCTTATCCAAGGAGGTGAGAAGCGTTGCGTTCATCCATCACGTGCGGTGTGTTCCGTGTCCACATCAATATCTTTCCTATTTCGCAAATCTGAATCATTTTCGGTGTAACGATGAGAGGACTTGGACGTTCAAGCGAACATTGTCAAGGCGATTGGAATCAAGGGACAACTCCGATGGTCGGACTTGGTAGATTTTTGGGATTTAGTAGAATTTCCTTGGTCGGAAAAAAACCCGTGTGCGGTGAAGAAAAAATTTGATTTTTCCATTTTGATTGGCTTTGTTATTCTCGACATTTTTATGTGAATGGAGAGACCCTGTTTGAGCCAATATGGTCTTCGGATTCGTGCGAATTTAGTGAGGAATTAGTGTTGGATATTCGCAGTCAACCGAGCTTTTGAGGTCAGAGAATCTATGGACAAATTGAGGTACCCATATTTAATTAAAAATCCATAGATGGTTGAACTTGAGCTATTTGGATTAGACTATTTAGATTTTGGACTTTAGCCAGTGTAAGCCACTTTGAGGTAGGGATTATTTATGCACTGTATTTGCATAATATTTTTTTAAATAATTACTTTGAGATGAGTCTCATATTAAAACAACGTGTCTATTTTTATGACCGTTGGGTTTTTATACTATATTTTATTTTCACTGTTCACATTTCAATTAATCATGCATTTAAATATTTCTGGATCAACTTGGTCGTGTGAATCAAGTTTGATCGACCCGATTTGGGGTTTGTTTTATTTTCACACATTCTACCGTGCAAAATGTGTTTATTTGTTATTGAAATGGATAATTGGAGATTTCTGAAATGTCTTTGGGTTCAAATCCCTAAAGTGCAAATAGGTAATAGAACAGTTGTATGTGTCGTGTTCTTGGGTTGCGAATCCCTAAACTTGATCAGGGTATTTCTTTGGCTTTTGTGATTGTCGAACATCGCCTTTATTCTGTTATATGCTTATGACATGGTGTGTTCGGAGTCCGTGAGTGGCTCCATTTTCACTGTGATTTTAATTTGTACAACAATGACTTATTTTAATTATGTACCACATATTAATTGGTGATTTCACACACATGCCCTTTTGTACATTTTTTCTGAAAGAAATTTATAAAACGTGAGTTTTAAATTCATGCATGCTTAAATATACTTTTAATTAAATGTTTCTTTAAAAACATAATCCCTATTGAGTTTAATCAACTCACCCTAGTGACACCTTTTAGGATTTTATCAGTTGAAATTCTAGTTGTCAAGTTAAGTTTAGATCCGACGAAGTTTTATTTTTATTTTAGTATTTACCCTTGAGATTTTTTATGAGGTATATTTTATTGGAAGACTGTAATCCTATTTTTAGTTTTCGCATAGTTATTTCTTTTTGGATTATATTACTTGTTATCTTGTATCATTTGTTGGACATGTTAAGCACTTATTCGTTAGGCCCTAGCTTTTAAATAACATTTTAAGTCTTCCGCTGTCAATTAATAAAATTTAAGAGCAAAATGGTCGGATTGTGAAAACCGAGAATTTTCCAGATAATAAATTTCACGTATAATTTTTCACGTTAAAATCGGTCATGACGTTGAATAATTGATGCGAATTGTCGTGGGCGTGTAGTGGGTACATGTGAGATTTTGGTCAATAAGTTAAATTTGTTGAATTAGAAATTTCAGAACGAAAAATTTAATTAAAAACAAAATTAAAGAGTTAAATTAGAGTTATAATGTTGTCGGATGAAATTCAAAATAAGTCAGAATTAAGAATAAATATTTCGATGTATGGTATGTTTATAGGTAAGAGCAATTGCATAATTAAATGAAGTAAAGTTTGATTAAGGGAAAAATAAAATAAAGTGAAAATAGAGAAAATGGGGGAAAAGTATCGACATATGGATTGAGGTTGAATATAAAAAGGGAAAGTTATATTAAAGTAAGAAGGATCTAAGGATGGAAAATAAATAAATAAATAAATAAATATATATATATATATATATATAAAATCTAAAAGTGAAGAAAAGTACGCAGTAGAAAAATCAAAAGAAAAAAAAAAGGTTTTAAAAATGAATGGTAGAAATTATATAAAAGAAGAATGGAATAAAATAAGAAAGGAAATTTTAATGGAAGAAAGGAAAGAGTAGGTCACGACTATTTTGAAGGAAAGGGGAGAGAGGGAGAGCGAGACAGACCATTCGGCTGAAGGCAATTCTGAGCGACGAGGAGAGTGACGGCCGAGAGCAGACGACGTCGAGTGGCTCGTCTGGTTCATCTGCGCGAGAAGGCGGTTCTGCCTGAAATCGTTCTGAGTAAACGAACGCTTTGGTTGTGTTACAAGTGGGCACTACCTCATCGCTAGATATTGTCCACTTTGGGCCTCTCATACGACCTGCACGGGTTTGTTCTCAGCCAGGGCACCATAACCCTAAGCTAAAACGCGTCCAACAGACAAGGATGAATACACACTTATACACTAGTCCCAAATCCTTCCCATTTTCGATGTGGTACTACAGGTCCCTTTGTAACCCTCCGCAGGCCAAGGCCTAACTATAACAGTCTACCCCACTTAGGGCTCGACCTGGTCTCCCGGCGTTGGTATTCCACAATCGGACATGGGCTAGCTCTGATACCACTGTTACAAGTGAGCACTACCTCGTCGCTGGATATTGTCCGCTTTGGGCCTCCCATACGACCCGCACGGGTTTGTTCTCAGCCCAGGGCCCCATAATCCTAAGTGTAATATCTCGAATTTTTATATAAGAATTTAAATAATTGGAGATATTCGAATTAGTCGAATAAATTATCGAGATATTACTAATGACGTAATTTAGGAAAATTGATTTGGGGAATATTTGGAAAAATAATCAAAGTGTGAAAAATGTAGGAAAAATGTGTACAGTGAGTTTCAGACTTCTGAGGATGCCAATTTGGAAGGCAATTGGCGTCCCAATCTCCAAGCTGTCCACATACGAACGCCAACGAACCTTTGCGGACGACACAGGACAGCGTTCGCTTTGAATCTGTACAAATTCTGGGAACATTTGGACACTTGCGAACGAGAGAAGATGGCGTCTGAATGAATATGTCCTTAAACTGGACACATTCGGACGATTGCAGACGCTAAATGGTGTCCGAATATGCATTGCAGACGGTACAGACGAAGGAATGGGGACTCGTTTTCTCATCCGAAAACTGGTTCGGACGATGCGGACGACGCACTGCATCCGGAAGGGCAAAATTGGCTGAAAAACCCATTTAAATCTGATGCTTCTCTCTTCCGTAACCCATTTTGCTTTCAATTTCTTCAGCTGGCAGGAGTCTTCCACGCGGCAGCTCTTTTGTAAACGGTGTAAGTCTTCATCGGTGTACGTCTCCTTCTCGGTTTATATAATTTGTATAATCGGTGAAGTATTCTAGACGGGTATTTTCTGTGGATTGCTGCGAATTTGTGAAGGAGAGCAGAAGAAGGAGAAGAACATGGCAGCTTCTCTCGAGTGATGGCTGGTGAGTGATTTCCTTCACTCTTCAATTTAGTTTTATGACTTATGCAGTTTTATTGGTATTGTTCAGACTTGGAAAATCTGTTGAATGGGTTAGTGACTATGAATTATTCCTCTGTTGATAAACAAAAATGTTTGTGGTTGTTGTTGTGTATTCTTTGGCTGTTGTCGTCAGGTAAGGAATTCTTTTATTGTTTCCTTTGGATTGTTGTGAACATGGTTTGCTGACTTGAAAACTATCGACAGTAGCTAAAGGTTTTGATGGACTGTTTGAATTCTTGTCTGTTTTGGGTCCTGCTGCTTGGTCATGTTAATGAATTATCAATTGGTTAAAATCATCCTATGTCTGGACTGTGGTTTTCAATTATTGTGCATTGACTTGGATTTTCTGTAATTTGGTGTGAAGCCTTATTCTATGAAATGGGCTACTCATGTGCAATTTGGTTATGATGAAGGGTTATGATTGGTTGTTGGAAGACTTTGGTTATGTTCTTCCTGTTGTTTACAATTTTGATAAGTTACTAGGCTCGGATTTATGCTCAGTTGATTTTAGTGGATATTGAAGGAGTGTTTTTATGAAGTTGTTATACTTTGATAGGAATAGTTCTCTACTTAATGGCAGCTTTGATATGTATGATTCTTCATCGGGTATTATGGCTTGGTATTGTTAGACTGAGAGAAATGAATAATGTGTTGTTGACTGTGAGACTTGGATAAATAAGAAAGTTGACCTTGTAACTTATCGATTAAAATAGGCATTAATTGGTTCTTTACTCTGATATGGGAAATATGGACTTATGATAAATTATTCTTCGTCAGGTTTGTAAAGTAAAGACGCATGGATGGAATGAGCAACATTGTGGGTTAATACTATTCCGTCATATATCTGAAGGTCTTGGAATTAGTATTGCGTTACTAGGAAATGAAAATGGGATTGATTAAGTATGAAGGTTTAGAGGATTGTGTTATTAATGCATAGTTGTTATGGTTTTGAAGATACGAAGAAGAGAAAATAAACAGAAACGCGCTATGGACGCCAGGTAAGTTGATATTGACTGTATTTGGGTCTTCGGACCCTACATCGCAAGAATTAGGATTGTGTGTTATGTGTTTACTAAATTTAGGTTCTTTTAATGGTGTTTATTAGACATTTATTGCATATAGGATTGGATGATTTCATGAGCATATTGTATGACATATCTAATCTATGTAAATAGGCGTGTGGGGGTTCGGGAAGTTAATGACGTCCCATTCTCACATAGATCCATGTTGGATGGATTAGAGAGAAATAGGTTAGCGACATGAGATACCAGGGTTCATTGCTTCCTGTTCTGAAATCCTCAACGTTCTCGTAACAAAGGAGTGTATACGGCCTGAGTAACCCCTTGATATATATATTGCTCCTTTGTGGATTGACCGGGTTACTCATGGTCCCATGGTGTTTGTCATGTATGCACTCTTGGCCTAAATTGCATTATATGATCATGCATATCATCTGCATTTCATTTTATCACTTACTGAGCGTTAGGCTCATTAGTTTAGGTTTTGTGATATAGGTACGAACGAGCAACAGATGAACAGGTTCAAGACAGTTGATGATGGATTTACACGGGTGGATCTTGTGGCTGGCTGGGCTAGAAAGTGAAAGGAAAGTAATTGAAAAAGAGTTTTGTAAGTTATTTCTTATTCTTTAATGTTGTTTTTATCCGCTGCATTTTATTCAAAGAATGGTTTTTGAACGTAAATTAATAAAGGTGAAAGAAAACTAAGAAAAGTGAAAGTAAAGCGATCGGGTTTTAGCGCTCGGGTGTTAGCGATCGAGTTTTATGAAGGAAAAAGACCCTGATGTTTTTACAGAAAGAAAGTTTTAAATTTTACGCATTTTAAAAATACAGGATGTTACACTAAGCCAAAATGCGTCCAACAGGCAAGGATGGGTACACACTTATACACTAGTCCTAAATCCTTCCCATTTTTGATGTGGTACTACAGGTCCCCTTGCAACCCTCTACGGGCCAAGGCCTAACAATAACAGGCTGACGACAGGCGAGCGTACGACGAATGTCGCAAACGGGAGGACGAAGCCGTGACTGTGAAGGGTTCCCGGAGCATTCCAGCGACAACAAGGCAGCTCCAAAACCGAGCTTGTCGTCCGATTCCGGTGAGTAATGCAGAACCCGATTTCTGTCCTTGTTTCCTGAAGATTTGTTGATGCATTCAGCCTCTGTTTTGTTGTTGCGTTCTGTTATTGTGCACTGTCGTCGATAATATTGCAGTTGGGTACTGGTTTGGGTTGATTTTTTGTTTCTGTTGATTTCTGTTTTGAACTAATGAAGTGGGTGATGGGTTTTTGAAAGTGTTGTTGGGTCTGTTTGAAGGAAATGCCTAACACTAGACTGTAATTTCCGTTTGATTCTGTCCTGGTGTTTCTGAACTGGATGATAATTTTTTTGGTTGTTCTGCATCAATTTCTGCCGATTATACATTCTGTTTCGCCTGTTGTGGTTACATTCTTTATGTTGGTTTCTACCTGATAAATATTGTGAGAGAATAAAGTCCTACAAATTGGCTCTGTGCTTTGGGTTTGTTTCTGAGGAGAGACGTTTGAGGAATATTGTTATGCTAAGTTAGATCCATCCTTTATCTTGGTTTATGCCCGAGGGATGTTTTTGGAGGAGCAATGTTTTGAGAGCTTGGTTTCGTGTTTTCGGTTACTAATTATTGGACACTGTTAGATATTCTGCCTTGCTAAATGAGTTGTTTCCCGTTGATCGTGTTGAGATAGTAATGATACAAATTTGGATATTATAGTTACAGTGGCATATTGAGTTGATGGAAATTACACTATAACTTTGGGGGTATACACTGGAAATTGCTAAGTGTTAAATGTTGAGGGTTGAGTAATGTTTGAATGATGCATTGTTTAGTTCCATGTGAGGTAAGATGACTGAGGAATGTATGTTATGGGAATTGTTTTGTGTACTCAAGAATATAAAAGAACTCTTGTGGATCTTATTGCACTGTTAAGGTTTACTCAAATGATAGGTGTTAAGTTTAGTCCCGTTATAGGACCCTCTCACTTTCTCTCGAGACGTATTTATGAGATTATTCTATATTTGACATGTTGTAGGCTCGGACGAGTTCGAGGACTTTGAGCCGGTGCTTGAGGTAGCTGTTCCTTCGTATACGAGGAAGGACCGTGGTCTAGGTAGGAGCTTTATACTTAGTTGCTTGCATCGCATAGCACAGTTTTCAAAATAAAACTGTATTTTGTGGAATACCACATATGAAAAACCTGACGGGGACTGTTCGACAGCACGTCGGCTTTTTATACTATATATGTACGAAAGTTTTACACGTTTACTTTCGTGCATTGGATTTCATGTTTTTATATGATGATTATAACCTGTTTGGGATGAATCCCCTTGACACTTTGGATGGTCTCGACGTCAAAGTATCAAGGGGACACCCCCGGTACATCTCCTACTGAGAGGAGATGTTTTGTTTGCGCGCTGTGTGAAATAGGAGACTTGAGAAGGTGATGACTGCTTCCGTGGGTTGCAAATCTCTAAACCTGATCAAGGTGTATATGTATATATTACGGGCATGTCGTAGCAGAATTTGCACGACAACCCGGGTAACGAGCTGAGTCTACGGACCGTCGTTATTTCTCTTCCTCCAGTCTTATGAGGTGTTGCTTGCATGATCGCCACCTTTTTGTGTATTTGTTCGGGAGAGTCTTTGAGTGACCCTCCTTTTTCACGGATCATGATTTCGGAACAAAACACAACGAGAGTATTTTAACCTATAGTTGTTTATGTATACAACCATATTTTCTTAAATCTCGTCGAAGGCCTTTGGGCCTGATTTCTTTGAGATGAAAATGATTTAAATGTTTTATTAAAATATGCATGATTACCCAAAACTCATGGTTCTCAAGCAAAGGTAGAACAAGTTTTACACATGCATAGTATTTCGTATAAATTTCCTACTAAGCTAGTCATTCACCCCATGACCTCCACCACTCTAGGTAAAGAGAAGATTAATTAAACTTGAGCGGAAATCAGACTAAAGATTTTGTTTTCATTTGTTCTTCTCCGTTAACTAGTTAAACTCTTATTTATTGGTAAGAGTAACATTGAATGACTGTTAATTTGGATGACTGCCCAGTGTTTCTGTCCGGCCCGCCTCCGGGTCATGACACGAATGATTTGGTCCTTTGGGCCAGGTTGTTCTTCGTTCTATCTCGGATTCCATTTAGGTCGTGACACAAATAATTAAACAAACTATTAAGAGTTAGTTTTGTATACAAAAAAAAAATGGGGATTGATTTATGAGATGCGACACTTCAAATTTCAAAATGCATTGCAACCTTATACAAAATAAATCCTTACTTGATTGAGGTCTTTCCCCCTTTGTCTAAATCGAATAATGGAATTTCAATATTTAAAAGCATGAAATCAAATAGCTAATTTCTCAAAATAATTCATCAAAAAATATTCTAAATTTCATCCTTCTTTCTATATTTAAACACTATTTTCACCTAAAAATATTGAAATAATAAATAATATAATATTGTCAGCTGTGTTTTTTAATCACGGGTTTCCCAATTGTCGTCGTTAATAAATCTTCCAGCAAGTAAAAAGCTCGAGTCTCGTACATTAAAATAACGACAAATTAAATTTTTTTTATCAAACTTACTATAATGGATATTGCAATCCTATGTTTGTTCATCGCACGTAATAATTCTTTGTCTTAGCTTTTTATAAGCAATGACATCAAACAAAATCTATAATTTTTTTTAATATTAAAATAATAAGAAAATCTTTTAAATTAATGAAATAATTGAAAATAAAGAAAAATAAATGCTATGGCTATGAATTCTACCACACTAGAATAAAGGAAAGGGTTGAATGGTTTTGAAAATTTGGAGCATGAACCTTACACATTGGGAAGAGGGGGGTTGCCTTTGCCCTAAACCAAACAACATCACCCACTTGCCACATTCATTCCAACCACATCCTTTGAACATAAGTTGTTCTATCCTCTCATCGATCACCTTGCATGTCTTGAATCTCGATTGATAGCAAGAGTTAGCACCGTTCGATATAATTTTATTAATTGCATAAAGCTTTTCAACGTTTAACTGAGAATTAATTTTGCATGTTTGACAGCTAAAATAAGTTATCATTTGTTAATTGTTACTTACAAGGTTGAAATTTGAGACAAAAAGTAAAATTGTTCGTCGTTGTATTCGTGATTGAGTCTAAAATGATGTGGCCAATTCGACAACGAAGCTTCTGGAGAACACAAGTTCAATTCTCTGTAGAAGGCCTTACTTTGTAGAGTCTCAATCCCACTAGTATAATATTTTTTATATTAGGCCAAAACATGCATTATTTTGTTCTCGAATTTTACCTCAAACTTCGTTAGATTAGATTGGGACGAGACCTCTACTTATGAATTATGCATCTCTACTTCTCACAAATGATGTGTGATTGTGCAGATCTCTTGATATGAGCCGAACAATCACGATTTTGGTTAGAAATTGAACAATAAATCGAAAAATGAAATCCGAAAGTAGAACACACAAATTTATTATAAAAAAAACCCCTTTTTACAATTTTAATTACTAGAATTTATAAGATTAAATAAAATACTAAATAAAATTTATAATACGAACTCACTAATCTGCTCGTATAGAATTTGAGTGAAATCAAACTCGAATAATTCACCATTTGGTAGTTTTGACTGCACAACTCAAGCTGCCACTTTAGTTTAAAACTCTCTTTGTTTTGAGTGTGATAAAGATCAAGGCTTGGGGTCCACCCAATCCGGCATGAAAACAAATGGAGCCCGGCAAGCATGGCTCCAACATCAACACATGGAGTGCCACCGCAGGGGCTACTGCATTTGTCCTCCATTTTAGGGTTATAAAAAGCAAGAAGGGAGATGAAGATGCAGAGGTGGGAAGAGGGAAAGAATTGAAAAATGGAGAAGAGCAAGTCGTTTCCCCATTACACTTCTTCTTCATCGGGAGGAGAGTTTGGGTTCAGAGGTCGTCTGGACGACGCCTACTGCTTCAACGGATCGAGGGAGAGAGGCGGTGGGTTTGCAGCCTCTGCCGACCCTGAGCTTAAGAGGAAGAGGAGAATCGCCTCTTACAATGGCTACTCAATGGATTCCTCCCTCAAATCCAGACTCAAACACTCCCTCAAGTGGATCAAATCCAAGTTCACCCTTTAGGCTTCAGCCATTATCTTCTTATGTGCTTTACAGAGAGAGAGAGAGGGAGAGAGAGAGAGAGAGAGAGAGAGAGAGAGATATTGAGTTTTGCATGTACATATATGTATCTTTCATGCATAATTGTTCAGACTGCACAGCTTTCTTTTCTAACTCTTAGTGTTTACGAGCAATTTCTTTCCATTTATGATTATTTTTCTATTATTTTGTCTCTACGATTATCGTATTGTGAGAGTCCATCGCAAAAGAAACACGGGCACACTTTTGTTTGGCGTCATGAGTAAATCTTAGGTTCCCTTAATATATTTTTCTTTGGAGTTATACGACAATATTTCACTTCTTTATTGGCACATATTTTGTTTTTGGTCAATTATATATTAATCTTTAACTTAATGGTAAAAAGTAATTGAGTTCTTAATCTTTTACTTAGCCAAATATGTAACGGTTGTAAATTTAAGGAAAATGACAAATCAATCAATATTTTTTATTGTTAGTGATAAAATAATCATCATTTTTTTCACATTTGTCATTAATGACGATGAACCGCAGAGGCCTGACGACGAATCGGAGAGGCTTGACAACGAACCGCGGAAGCTTGATAACGACGAACGGAGACGTCCAAGGTAGCAACAACGGGTGACGTCCGTCAAAATTCGTCGGCCAAGGACCGTCAAACGGAGACATCCAAAGCAGCAACAACTGGAGACGTCCATCAAACTTCGTCGGCCAAGAACCATCGAACAATAATCCAACAGACTGACGAAGGACATCAATTATTGGGGGAGGTCCGTCGTTCCCGTTGGAACGATGATTCATGGCCGTTGGATCAATAACTGACGTCCCTTGATCGAAATGGACAACAACGATGGAGTTTGTCATTTTCCAAATGGTGATGACGGACGTCCCTCGGTCTACAACGGACGTCCATCTTCCCATTTCAGACGTCCCTTTCACGGCCGTTGGATCGAGAACAGACGTCCCTCGATCAGAATGGACGGCTAGGATGGAGCCTTTCATTTTCCAAATGGCGATGACAGACGTCCCCCGATCTACAACAGACGTCCATCTTCCCATGTATGACGTCGCTCGGTACAAAACAGACGTCCCTCGACTTGAGAGTACGTCGTTCTATCCATAATGGGCGTCCCTACTCTCACAACGGACGTCCCTCGACTTAAGATTACGTCGTTCAGGCTGAAACAGACGTCCGTCTTTGGCCAATGGACGTCCGTTGTATGTTCACTGAACTTCTCTGAACGTTAAATTTGCTTATAATCGCGAAGGACGCCCCTCGAACATAAAACGAACGTCCCTATAATTTATTGAACTTAGTTCGCCAAGGATTTTTGTTACAATTGAACTTGGTTTTCCAACTTCTTCTTCAACTCCTCTTTCTTTCTCTGCTCTACAACTTTGTTCTGGAAATATCTAGTAACAATTTCATATTTTGGAGGCACTTCTTCTTCACAAAGGACGTCCCTACAAAGCCGCAGCGGTTTGTAGACAAGCCACCCCAGCTTGATATTATGACATTTAACGGCAAACGTGACAGGGATAGTAGTGGCATCATTTTTCTATAGTTCAATGATTAATTTGTTAGCAAAAAAATGTTAGTGGTTGACTTGTCATTGATTGCAAAGAATGATTGTTGGTTTGTCATTTTCCCTAAATTTAAATAGTTTTATTATCAATTAAAACATTTGATTTTTATTTTTATTTTCTTTAATGGTGGAGGTGAAGTGGTCGTGGGGAGACTCACAAAAGTAACTTCTCTATCTTCCTCTCCATTGTGGTTTTCACCCTCCAAACGCCAAAGGAGTTTTTCGATATGTAAGGAGAGACACTCAGGCGATGGCTAAAGTTGTTGTGCAAATGAAATCAAAAACCTTGGGAATTTCCGATGTGTGTAACTTCACTATTGTGATGTAATCTTTTGATGAAAAATTGATGTTTGATCTGCGAATTTGACATAAAATTGTGTTTTGTCATCGATGGATTGTTAAGTGTTGAGACTCGAGGAATTTGAATAAAATCAAACATGCAGCAGTGCATGCGTCCACGGCAAAAGCACACGCATCCGGAAAAATGTTTGTTTCCACGAAAGTGGATTGTGTGGACAACGTTTTCGAAACGAATGTCCGAACCAATCCACGATCAACTGAAGCAATAAAAAAGTGATAGACATACAATGAAGAGACATTCGGTCCAAATTCTAAAGTTTGATATCTTTGGGGATTATTCTTTTAGTTCCCTGAGTTGGTTCATATCTCGACTATAGGTTCCAAAAAATATTTTTTAAGATTTTGAGTAATGAATTGATTGGTAAATGTATATTGTGATAGGTCCAATGGATTGACGAAAATTTTGGATTCCTTGGACTTCTACTTGTTTGAGTTTTGACTTTGGTAGATCGAGTTTGAGATAGGAGTTTATTTTATGTCCAGCATTGCATTATTTTCAAAACAATTATTTTAAGATGTGTTCTCATATAAAATGATGAGTCTGTTTATGACTGTCAGTTTTTACAATATTATATGTACAATTTTCACTTGACATATTTAAAATTGAACATGCATATTTTAATGACATTAAATGGCTTGGTTCATGTTTTCCTTTATGAACATTCGATTGTTAAAGAATGTGTTTATTTGTTATTGTTAACTAGAGTAATGAGACAATTGTATGTGTCGCGTCCTTGGGGGGCAAAACCCTAAACCTGATTAGGGTCGTTCGTGCCTATTGCTATCGTCGAGTATCACCTTTATTGTTACTACCAATGACATGGTATACTTGGACTCCGTGAGTGACTTCTTTTTCAATGAAATTTACAGTAGTGAGTTATTTTATGTTACATATCACACTATAACAGATCAATTTGAAAACTTTTCCTACTGTGTTTTGTTCTTATTTCAAAATTTGTTTTAATTCAACATGCTCATATATATTTTCTTTATTACATTGTTGAATATAAAATTTGTCCCTACTGAGTTTAGTAGTCTCAACTCAACGACATTTCACTTCAAGATTTTGTTTCAGATGATCCCCAGACGTTGTTGCAGTGTGGGCTCGTCTTTTACTTCAAGCTATTTTAAATGTGAGCTTTTCATATAAGGTTAAACCTTGAATAATTATGGTTCAATTTAAGTTGTATTTTTTCATTTATTTATTATACATTTTCCTTAAAGACTTTTATTACTACTCTCTCTAATATCACTATTGGACCTATGGTTTAGCCCTTGACTGTCTTATTTTCTTTTAATTCTTTCGCTGCCCTTTAAGGAATCAAGTTTAATGGTCGGAAGACTCAGTTCTTTTTCGGGGGTCGTTCCTCGTTTTGTCTTAAGTTCATAAACTTAAGGCAATTAGGCATTGGTAGTTAAGTCCACATCATTAGGGGAACCATCATGCAATCACGTTTTCATGTGATGTTTTCTATCTTTTCTGCTGAGCGATTTTTATAGAAAATTTCTCCTCTTTGACTAAAAATCTCCTCTAAAAATTGCTTCGTTGCCAAAATCGCAACTTTTTTTCTATGAAAATTACCCTGCAGAGAAGATACAAGATGCCACGTGAAAAAAAACGTGACTGCCTTGACAGTTCCCCTATTGATAGAGACTTAATTGCTAATTTCTTTAAGTTTAGAGACTTATTTGCATAAAAAAAAAAAATTTAAGAAACTACTAGTATTTGTTATTCATCTTTAAGTTTAAGAAATAATATGAACTCTACCTTTTTTTTTTCTTTATACAAAATGATTAAATGAATATTAAATAAATGAAAAAGTGATATTTTTTTAAAGGAAAATTAACAAAATAAACCTATAGTTTAACTTCCACAACAAAGTAAATCCGGAAGAATTTTTGCGGACGACTAATACCCTATAGTTTGACGCGACAGCGTTAAGGTCGACGTACTTTGACAGGAAAGGTGACTGGAAGATCGACGTCATTCTTTTTTCACAGTTCAGAGTTTTAATTATCTGCAAAAATTCCTCAAAATTTGCTTGGTTGCAATGGTCAAACTATAAGGTTTGTTTTGTTAATTTTCCTATGCTAATTGTAGTCTGTTATTAGTTTGAGATCAAGTTTGAAATGAAATATTAAAGTGCACGAATTTTAATCTCTAATTTAGAATTTTGACAATTGAATTTTATGCAATTTTAACTAAATTTGAATAAATAATTATCATAATTAAAGGTTGGATGGTAACCATTGTACATAATCCTCATAGTTCAAGGGGTAAAACTTTAAATTGAATAACAAAATCAAAACTTTTTACGAAGTTTAAATATTAGTTAGTAAATTACCATATATTATATTGATTTTTGACTACCCGGGTATCTCTCTTACATGGCAATCCGCCGTGTGAAGGCAAGAATGACCTAAATGAGGATCTGACTCGTATCAGTGGAGGTGCACAATCTCACATCGTTTCGTGCGAGAACTCTACTTATATAATATTGTCCTTTATGGGCAATTTTATGATGAAGTGTCAAAATGGCAAGTTTGAATGTAATGTATCAGTTCTCTTAGTATAATATTATCCACTTTGGGGCAAAACTCACACTGTTTTGCTCTTCAGGTTAGCCCAAAAGGTGTTGTACTAAAGAAAGATGAAAACTCTACTAATAAACCATGTGTTTTTTTACTCTTCCAAACAACGTGGGATTATGCACCCTCACTGATATGGGTCGGATTCTCACCTGGGTCATTTTTGTCATCACATGGCAGGCTGCCACATTGAACTATCACGAACCGATAAATATGCGATGTCAAATAATATTTCTAACACGGAGATAAATTATTCAAACTATAAGTAACAAAGAAAGTTTAATGCATGTGAGAAAAAGAAACATTGAAATAAAAGGAGAAGTAAGAAGGTAACAAGAATAATGAACATTGACAAGGAAGGCAAACCAAAGATAAATGCAATATATTCCATTGATTAGACTCCAAAAATTTGTTGAGAAAACTACTCATGACAATTAAGTAGGTGTAATTTTCCCGACCTTAACGACTACGAGGAATATAGGCCTCGACGCGATCGGATACACACCGCATCACATGACTTTGCACGTACAACTTCTTTCGTTGCCGTTTTCAAATTCGCCCTCCGATCCGTCTTTTTCGCTGCCATGTTCAATCTCAGAATATTACTTTCACAAATTCAGGCAGGAGAAGCAATGTTATTAGTAATCAATGAGAAAGAACCAGTTTTCAATCAGTCTATTGGAAAATGCAGCAAATGGCCAATAACATGAACAAGAAGAGTAATTTGAGGACTAGAGAGCTCATATTGTAGAATCCACCTTGTTCGTTCTAAGTTCATGTCCAATCAATCTACTGCTAACCAGGCAAGAAACCATATTTGAAAAACTAGCAGCATCGAACCAATAAGCAATTTAATGGCTCTAGGATCTCAAAGACTGGCCAAAAACACATAAGAATTTTTAATTCGACATTAACGACCATAAGAAACACACTAATCTTTCATCTTTCATCTTTCCCAAAGTGGTCATAATTGATGAAGGGTAATCATCAGTTAATTTGGAATGCAAGGTATCCAAACCAGCCAAGAGAATTTACTGTGTTTCTTATATTCTTCCAACAACATGAACGTTAATCATCAAACAAATTCAGATAATTTGGATTATCAAAATAAGTGAAATCAATATTCCTGTTGAAATAACCAAGACCCAGAAAAATGGCGCTATCCCAGAAATTAATAACAAGAAAGACAACATACCTGGGTTCGAACTCCCTGATTTCAACAAGGTCGCTCCCACAAGCATCTGTCCACTGTATTTTCCTTCTTTCTGTATGACGAGAGATATAAATCTTCTCTTCCCCATATGCTTCATTTTCATCAGCATTTTGAGCAGAAAATGGAGTAGCGTTCAATGGCTTCTTTAAACCACTTTTAAGAGCAATCCTTGTGACAGAATTACCATCGTCTAACTCAGAAATATGACTTTTTCCCTTGTCTGAAACAAGATATCCTGGCAAAACATCCTGCTGCTGGGTAGCGGCCACTTTAAGAGATGATGGTGGATCAAGCCCCATAGAAGTGCGACCAAAGCAGACAAAGGAGGCGCACCTCCGGGAAATCTGGTTCTTCGTTGAAGCCAGCTGAAGGTCAAGATCGGGTTCTTCGTCCACCAACTGATACTGATTCCACGGTGTAACTCTCATGGGTTTGTCTTCGTTCTTCTTACCCAAGAGTAGAAGGGTCAGACCCTCGCTATATCCAGAGAAGAATCCTCCTCCTTCTACTGCCAATAACATGAGCTTTGTTCATCTAGGAACCCGAGAATAAAATTCCGCTAGATTCCCTCCTTCTAGAACAACCAAAAGTACCTAGACTTCGTCTATTCTAACCCATAATCAGAAATAGAACAATAAAACAAAAAAAAACCAAACAAGATAAACAATCAAAATTTCAATTCTATGGTGATATTATCTGCAGACGCACTGTTCAACATGTTTAAACAGTCATTTTATCCAAAAAATTAGTCACCATAGTAGAAGCTGGAAAATAAAACCCGCTGAAAACAAAAACACCTGGAAAACTAAAACCATACAAATCAAAAGCAACAGAGAAATGACGAGCAAAGTCTCGAGCTAGTAATTTTTTAGAAACCATAGATAAATTTCTCAACGGATCACTCGCGAGGATTGTGGAAGGATAAATAAAACTTCAGTAGAATCTGTCATGAGAAAATATCTCATCGTCGCAAAATGGAAATGAGAGCAAACAAAGAGAAAAGTACCATAAACAGAGTCGTTATCAGCGAGAAGAAGAAAGAGACGGATCCGGCGAGTAAATAGGCGGGGGGTAGTAGTCGTGAAACGGAAGATGAAAGATCGGAGGAAGAAGAAGAAGAAGAAGAAAGGAAAGGTGAAATGGAATTCTTCGGATTCTGAAGTTGGAATTATTTAAACGCAGACAGTAAGTATCTTCCATGGCGCATGATAGCCAGCCCTTTTCTTATTTTTAAATTACATTTTGCTTTAAAATATTTATTATTTTATTTCAATTTTGCAAAAACAAATTAATATTTAATATTCTTATAATTATTTTTTGGAAATTAACAAACAAACCCATGACAATTCAACCACTAAATAATTTTTGCAAATAACTTAAATATTAAATTATGAGAAATGAACAGAAAAAATATCGCTGTTAACTTTCTGATAATTCACAGTGAAAAAAAGCTAATACCCATCGAAAAAACTGTAAGAACTCGTGAGTTCATAGAATTTCAGTGAAAAATAGCTGACACCCATGAAGAATGGATTTGAGAAAATACTAAATAAATTGATTTTAATTTTTTTAAATTTTATAATCTAGAAGATTATGTAGAAGAATACATTATTTAAGCAAAATACATTATTGATATTCGTTTTGTTTTTCAATCTTTCCTTAACATTTTTAAAAACCTTTTATTTTGTTTTAAAGAATTCATATGTCAATAAATTTAACAAAAATGTGGTGTATTTTCATTTTTACTTCTTTTTAGGGAAATTATTAATATTAATCCTGAATTATGAGAGTTTTTTTTAACAAATATTTTGAACTTTTATTTTTTTTATCTAACTCCTCAAAGTTTGAGGCGTAGCAACGAACATCTTTATCATTAGGAGGTTCGTTAAATGTCGGATACCAAATTTTTCATGGATAATAGTTGATGTCAATGACTTACTTTCTGCAACGAAAGACAAATATTTGCAGTGGAAATGATGTCTTCCGCTGTGAAAAGTAAATATTATTTCAAAATTTTGTTTTCCTCAACAGAAGACAAGTATCTACTATGAAAATTGTATTTCTGTAGTAAAAAGAGTAATTTTCACAGATAATATTCACAATTTAACTAACCCCCTAATAATGATTGATGAGGGTGTCTATTGTTAACACCTCAACTTTGAAATGTCAAATAATAAAAATAAAAGTTCATATGTCAGTTAAAAAGATCTCATATTTTAGGATTAATATTGATAATTACACTTCTTTTTATCATGTTCACATTTAATTTGATTCTTAGATCCCGAGACATAAATTTGTGATAGGATCATGAATAGCGAAAGAAAAATTCATCTTTTAATATTTTATTATAATTATTTATAATTTATTTTAATTATTATATTAATCAATAAATAATAAATAATCATCACATCAAAATGTAAAATTAGAGTGTATACCCAAAAAGTAAATTTAGAATTACCCTTATTTTTATTGACGTGTCCCGAATATGTCAACGTGAGCAAAAATATGATTACTTTTTATATATACTTTTGACTAAAAATTAATAGAATTAATATTTAAAAATAAAATCAAACTATAAAATATAAAAAATTACAATTTTGCCCCTTAATGAATTATCATGTTGTGATCCTTGAGAAAAAACAACAATGTACAATTAATATATTTGGTATGACAACATCATTAAGCGTGACATTTAATAGGATAACACTTTGGTAAATATCTTAAGTGGGCTCCAGTTGAAGTAAATGATAGTAATTATTTTGAGAAAATTTCAATTCTCTCCCTCCATTGAGGAAGGTCATATATAAAATAATATATATGTTATATATTAATTAGTTAAATAGGATTAAGGTTTTCCAATCATTGTAGTTACTGTTTTAATAGTTATATTAATTAAAGTTTTCACTTTAGATTATTTTTTAGTGAATATAAAAAGAGCTAAAGTTTAAGTAGGTACAAAAGTTTAAATCCCAAGAATCACCCACTAAAAGCCTTTAACCCTTCTTCTAAAATAGTGATACTATTAGTGAAATACTTGCACATATTGCAACGCTACATTTTCACTATGTCGTATAATATTATCAACTTTGAGTCCAATTTTACACAACTGTGCTCTGGGGCATTTTGTCTTCAAGAAGGGTGTCTGCACGAATATGGTGATGAACTACAACGACGATAAATAACGTAGAAAAGACTAGATTGTGGTTGATGATGGGTAGTGTGTGAACTTGAGTCAATTACAGTTGAATAACATGATCAGAATTGAAAGAAAAATAGAAAGGTAGAAAACACAGATTTTTACGTGGTTCGAACAAACTCGTCTTACGTCCATGAAAGTAATCGCCGATCAGATTATTAACATCCAATAGTACAAAAAACTTGAACCTTACAATTTTACAGCACTGGAAAAGCTTACAAAAACCCTTCAAGATTTATAGAGACAGCTCTCTATCTCTTGAAAGACCTAGAACACCGCAAAACTATTTGCTTGTTGTTACAGTTCCTTTGCTGTCTTGCTCCGGCTCTCTATCCCTCTTCGTCGTCCTTCTGAATCGTTAATCTCTCTCTGATAATCGTTCAACCGCTAATTATCGCCTCCGCTAATTTTTCCCCTGATTTTCTCTGTTTTCATCCGTCCTTAACCTAGCAAAATAATTTGCTATATATTGACTTATTGAGTAACAGATGAGCTTCAGTTTAGAAGACAGATTTTTTCAATAGGTCCGACGGATGTTAGACTTCACCATTAGAGGGACATCCACCCTCTTCACAAATATTCGTCCGTACTCTTGCCGTCATAACTGCCGTCCCTCCCAAAAATCGTTTCAACTTTTACAAGTAGTGTGGTATCCAGCCCGTATTTGGACTCTATTTCATTTTCACACATTCTATCATAATGTATTTATTTATTATTGAATTGGGTAATAGGAGATTTTTCAAATGTCCTTGAGTTTGAATCCCTAAAATGTAAATAGGTAATATGACAGTTGTATGTGTCGTGTCCTTGGGTTGTGAATCCCTAAACCTGATTAGGGTATAATTTGACTTTTGCGATCATCGAGCATCGCTTTTATTCCCTTTTATGCCTATGGCATGGTATGCCTAGAGTCCGTGAATAACTCTATTTTCAATGTGATTTTAATTAGTGCAACAAAGGCTTATTTTGATTACATATCACGTATTAGTGAGTCGTTTTAAATACATGTCATTTTGTACAATTTTTCTTAAAATGAATTTATAAAGATGTGATTTTTAAATTCATTCATGTTTAATATCAATTTTTTTAATTTAAAATTTGTAAATCTCTATTGAGTTTAGTCAACTCACTCCAATGACAACTTTCAGGAATTTATCAGTCAGACTTCTAGTTGCCGAGTCAGGATTAAATCGTATAAAATTATTTAGTTTTTATTATTTTAATAATTTCCCTTGAGAGACTTTTTGTGAAGTATACTCATTTATTTGGATAATTGTAATCCTTAAATTCCTAATTTATTTTCCGCACATTTTTTTTTATTTTATTTGGACTATACTTCTTTACTATCTGATTTTACTTTTGAACCTATCAAGTCCATTGTATGTTGGGCCCTAGTTTTTAATATTTGAATTTTAGTCTTCCGTTGCTAAATAATAAATTCAAGTGAAATGGTTTAGATGATACGGTTCTTTTGAGCCGGATCGTTTCTCATTCTGTCTCGGACCCTCTGCGAGTTGTGACAAGTAGAGAAACAAGAAAAGATAGGAGTGGGTGGAGTGGATAAAGATGAACAATGATTTTAGGTTAAAACCAAGTGAGTAGAAGAGAGTTTTGTTCAATGGGGGAGTTATGATGAATTATTTGGAAACCATGAGTGTCTTCTTGTCTCACATGTTAATTTCATTGTATGGAGGTGACATTTAAGAGACTTATTGTGATTGGATTCAAAGAATGAACTACACTTCCTTTCACTCAATTCCAACCCAATCATTTAACAACTCTTAACGAAACTTAAGAATACCTAAATGATCAATACCCCGATTTGTCACCTAATCGATGCCTAGACTTCAAAGTCGGCAAATATTTACTCATCGTTTGACGAACTTGAACATTTTTCTTTCCTCTAACCAAAGTTTTGTACATATTTATGTACATCTGTATTGTTAGAGATCGAACGATAACCGAAAAAAAAAATATCATATAGAACATTAGATTTACGTGAAAAAATTTATACGGAAAAAAAGTACAAATAGAGGAATAAATCTACTATGAAGATCAAAATACAACTGCGAGTTTTGCGACTCTAACTTACATCAATTTATAGAGAAAACAAAACTCTAAATGAGATATACTGGGCCTGACCCAATAGAATTCGGATCACACCAAAATCTAACATGTATATTTTTCGACGTAAAAAAAAGATCAACTATAAAAAAATTTGAACTATGATCGAACCTACCCATTGATGATACGATCTACTTAGGCTACCGAGTCGAAGAAATGTACAAGAGCGTGTCGAAGCATAAAATATCTTGCTACCGGCTCTTTGAATTTCTAATAAGAGAAATAACTTAAACACAAAGACTATGATGCAACTATCTTATATCATCATTTAGTAAGGAAAAATCTTACAAGAACTATTACACCAACTAATTACATGCTTAAGGCCTCAAATCTAGAGCATTAGAAACCTCAATTCTTCTCTCTACTATGTCACTATACACAATTATCAAAAAGCACTGCATTGTTAGGCTTCATATTTGGAATAGAGCAACCCAATTCCTTAGCAGCTGTATAAAGAGCTTGATTTGACATACCCATCGCGATTCGGCCATGAGCTTCCCAAGTTAAGCACTTTTCGATATCTGTTTGCCAGTTGAAGCCGTCCGCTTTCAGATACTGATGAGACGGGCCATGGACACCGGTCACGTTCATTCGTTTTGAAGGAGAATCAACCAAAGCAGTGTGTTGAATGCCCCGTAGAACAGACGTGCTCAAAGCTCGAACATGTGCACTTGGGTGAGAAAGGCATCGGATGGTAGCGGGGAGTCGACACTGTCCGATAGAACAACTTTCAGTAACCCCAGCAGTGAAATTTGGTAATTTCTTACTTAGATATATAAGAAAAATGTAATCTTTTCACCTTTAATAAGTTCTGGAGGCCGTCTGCCACTGACAATCCGGATTCTCCCCACTCCATCACTAGCTGAACTGCTCTCGCAGTTGCTTCCAGAAGCTGTTAGTATAGAGGAAGAGTGAAAATATCAGTCATACGTCTTAGGCCAAAACTAGACCTGGATTTTAATTATGTTACTGGTAAATATTATAAATTTAAACGAGAAAAAGGTGCTTAGAGACAGATTTGGACTGACAATCTCCTACTCTACTAGTATAATAAACTACTATTCATCCTAAAAACTTGAACTTTTGGATTGAGATTTACTTCAATCAATTAAATTATTCTCTGATAACTTTGATTGCAAATGCCCCAAAAAAAAAATCCAAGGACTTGCATCAATATGGACCCACTACTAGAAATATTAAGTTCTTCATATGCTTAATGATACCTCCAATTGAGGTAAAGTGCAAGCTTCTCCATCTACAAGCAACCCATCAGTGGCGCGGAGAAGTAGATCAGATGCACTGGCTAATATAACTAATGACTCAAGAGTATCGTGACTTCTCATTAACTCAACAATTAACTTTATGATCCTCTGGTTGATTCTCCACACCTCCTGGCTTTGATCAACGTCTTTGGCAATCCAAGGCTGCAATTCTCTCTCAGCCTGGTAGAAAACAGAAACAAATGGCAGATAAGTGAACTGAGAAAGAAAATTTCAAATGTCTAATCAACTATTCTGTTTAAATAAATTGATGGACAGAAAAAACTGAAAAAAAAGATGAATTAAGCACAAATATTCCAGTTGAAGAGAAAACCATCGGTGCAGCGGAAATTTTGTTTCATAATCGAAACAAGAAATTAAGGAAAATTAAAGAAATAACTCTAAGAAAAATAAAATAATTCAATATCCAATGTTGTAAAAGTCTCTTATTACTGTGCACTACAACTCTTTAAATAGAATTTAAGTCATAATTTCAAATCTCTAATAATATAAACTAAATCTTCTACGAAAAGATAAAGTCTATCTAAGAAATTAAAACTAATAAAATCAAATGCAAAAATAATAGATAAGATAAAATATTAAAAAAATTAAGATTTCTATTAAAAGATCACGGCTTATGGGCTTGAGCCACAACCCTGTTCTGCATCAACCAACCTGGAGCACAACTGCCGTTGCTGCCTTGGCGGGTGAGGCCGACACAACATTGCATAATGCATCAACTACCTAGATCATTCAAATATGATGGTCAAAAAAAGCTTGACTGTCCAAAAAAGAAATAGAGAGATAAAAACTTCTTTTCTGACGTGTGTGATGCAAAACCCTGAGATGTAACCAAGTCAAATTCCAGTTTCCCATGAATTCTCTAAAAGAATTCTAAAGATTCAAAGGCACTATAAAACAGTACAGATTAAATCTGGAAAAGAAAAACAGTGAATACAACAAGAGAAATGAAATTTTAGCAATTTTTTCAATTATTTGTCTTATTTGGACATGGCTCCAAATAATGATGTGTGGTTAAAATATACCCCCAAATTGACTCTTTCTTTCTGGGTTTCTCTAACTGAATGGACATAAAGAATCCTAAAATGTGTCTTTTGGTTTTTTTATTCAGCATAATTTCTTATCCTCCTCTTCTTTTGTACATTTTACAGAGTTGAGACAATATGTTTCTGATACACCCAGAACTCAACAAATGCAATTTGGGTTTTTACCCTTATTTCTCCAAAGACTTCTATTTTTTACAATTTTATACTGAAAACACAAAAACCCCTCTACAAAAAACCACTCCTGCGCATCAGCTTTTAAACCACTGTTAAACTGCTGCTTCCCTTTCTTCTTCTTGAATACACTTTTGTTATTGAAGGTAATTTCGTAACAGTTTCTTACCATTTAAAAAAAATACAGCGACAGAGAGAGAGAGTATTTAAACATACCTGCCTCCATCCTTGCTGGGCAGAAGTACTTTCCTCACTAGGCTGGGTTTCAGGTGCTGCGATTAACTTTTGCCATAGAAGAGAAACAACAGAGATACATAATTCTTGCTTCTCTGACAAGACAGATCTCAAAAGAATTTGAGCACAGCAGTTAAATCCTATATGCCTGTCCTTTGTAAGAAAGTTGGCCAAATCAGAAGCATCTAATGGGAAGCTTGCTAACCCTTTACCCGAGGTATTTCCCATGTTTTCTCTTGAATTTGATGCATTCTGAGGGGAAGTTTTAGTTCCTGAAGATGATCCCTCACAAAGTGAGTTAGAGTTTTTACTTGATTCAAAGCACATTTTCTGTTCACCTTCATTTTGTTTTCCACCAGCAGAAGAGGTAAATGAATCCTTCATAGTTGGAGCGTTGATTAAGTGTGCCTCTAATGGCTCTGCCATGTTAACAATGGTCGCAACAGTTTTGCTGTGAATATCAATAAGGTTGTATAGAGATGAGGCTCGAGTGAAAATTTCATTGTCCCACTTACAGCGGATCAATACGGAGAGAGCATGCATGCAAGCTTTGGATCGTCTAAAAAGCTCAGATACATGAGCAGCGACCATGGCTGCTGCAACTATCTCATTTGAGCTGTAACTCCACGATGTGCCAACAGAAGAAGGCTTCAAAGAGAAAAGGGCCTCTAGTATGACTAAGATTCTTCGAGTAGAGAGTATGGCAGAGTCGAGACTATTTCTGAACTCATTAGACGAACCATTTATTTTCACAGGCTTGGTTACACCCCGTCCATCTTGAGAATTTGGAAGACAACCCCGTGAAATCAGAGGAACCAACTGAAGCTCACAAGCAAGTGCACAAACAGCAGCCAGAACATAAGAATCAAAAGTTGATACAGCTCCTCGTCTTTTCATCTTTCTATTTCTATTTTCTCTAAGCGGCTCTAACTCTACATGAAAGTCTCCATTGCTTTGATCCCGTGGATCATTTTCTTTTTCTCTATGCCTTTTGCTTCCAATTGACTGGGCCTCGTAACTGACACAAACAGTTAACACAACAAAAAGCAAGCGTGAAGCAAGCTCTACAGAGGCACATGATTCTAAAAAGAGAGAATGCACCATTGTTCGAAGCTCTGCCACAGCAAGGCTTTTGGAAGCCATGCCAATGCCAGAAAGGTATTTCATCTTTCTCATCTCTTCTCTGGAAGACTCTGAAGGAAAAGTTCTCTGTAAAATAGCTTCCACGGTAGCAACAAAAATCTTCATAAGACATGCTTCTGATGGACTTCCACGAGGAAGATATTTGAGAACTTTAAGGAGAGGAATGAAGAGATTCCATGATAAGGTGGGAGGTTGTACGGGCGTTGAGACAATAATTTCAGGAAGATCTACTGCAGAAGAACTTAAAGGAATAAGGCCATAAGCTGCTTCCCAAATGGTACAAATTCTCCATTCAACCTCAGGGCCATGGGCACAGAGCATAGATGCGATCCCTTGTGCAGTGGCTTCAATAGTAGCTTCAGCAGCTGGAATTTCAATCTGTCTCAAATTAGAATTGGGTCAATTCGATTGGCAGAACACCCAGGTTCAAACAAAACATAAAATGCGTTAAGTGAATTTCATAGACAGAAATTTCCTTCACAAGGACTTTTGTGATTTGATAGTTGAAACAGGGATGTGAAGCTTAAAT
The DNA here is from genome assembly GCA_022433065.1 of Begonia loranthoides. Classification (NCBI taxonomy): domain Eukaryota; kingdom Viridiplantae; phylum Streptophyta; class Magnoliopsida; order Cucurbitales; family Begoniaceae; genus Begonia; species Begonia loranthoides. The sequence continues at coordinate 1,249,163 of CM039484.1, read as the reverse complement.
GATAAAAGCTCTCTACCAGGCATATTGCCATGATGTATCCAGGGTCTAAGATTTGATGTGCAGTTTAACATAGTTTACAATTTATACAAGGCTTTTTAATGGATAAATTATCTTCTTATAATCAAGGTTAAGCCTAAATTTATATCATCGTGTTCAAGCCTGGGAAGTTTGCATCATCAAAGAATTTGGTAATAGACTTGTATTATTCTTATAAAAAAAATAGTATGAAGCTGTATGATAAGCCATTTGGAATTTCAATATTGACTGTTCTGGTAGCTTAGGCCAGGAGATATTCATAAAATATTTCTTCAGCTTTGAAACCCACTTCAGTACCTGTTTTCGGTACGATGAAATATAACCACTCAAAGGTTCATGTTGAACTTCATCAACTCCCTCCACTTGTCTCAAAGGAGGAAAAAGTAAAGCAGGCTGAGAAAGTAAACGAAAAAGTAACGCTGCTGCTGCGTCAGCTGCAATTCCGGCTCTCATTGACATTGCAGTCCCAATAGCACGTAAGAAATGCAAATGCATCCAGTTTCTAGGAAGCTGCAAAAAACAAGATAATAACACAAAATTGAAATGGAAATATTCAAACTTCCTCTCTCAATTACATTTTACAATAATTTAATACAAATAGTAACTTATGAACAATTATTTGTTGAAATTTGAATGGTGTTCCAGTTCATGAGTTTATCATACTATACAAAAAGAAATGACATTGGAATTTGTGAAGGAAACTACTTCAACATCCAGACAATGCATGTCTTTATCCATTTTACTGATTATTGCTTCAGCAAGTGAATGAACTAAGCACTACACATTTATCATATAAGCTCTCAAACCACATCACAGTGGACAAAATCCATCCAATGTCGAAAGGAAGAAATGCGTCTTAAGTACAAGGTTAGCACCAAAATAGTAAGGAGCCCTAAATACTACGCAATTTTTGTCCAAAATTATCTCAAAAAGGACGCTAAATAACTACCATTGCATGTTTTGTTGCTTAATTTAAAACTTAACATGCAATTCATCGTACCTAAAAGCTATAGCAACAGTTTTGATATCTCATGGTAAATGAGACAGCAAAGAAACGGATGAACAGACCCAATTCCAAATAGGTTTGACCTACAGATGAACAGATGAAATGACCAACAGCCTGCAGCATCTCGAGACTTTTCAGTAGTTAGACACACATTCACCTTTTAAAATATATAAAAGAGGTGATGGGCATAAAGTAGATCAATGATGTCTCAAACTATGTTTTTTAGAAGACAGTTTTCAATGGCTTTCATTAAGGCTTTGCCCTTCAGTGACATCTCAACTTAATTTTGAGCAGCATGAATTCATTCTAAAACCTATTCTTCCAGTGATTCTGAAAGAATTAATACTTGGAATGGTAATCAGTGGAACCTTCGTATGGTTTCATTGTGTCTGAGTCGTAGCATGATCTGCAGACGTTGAGATTGTCAAAACACATTTTACAATGATTTTAAGTCTCATGGTTCAGAATCACCCATTTAATGAATTCCAAACGTCTTGATAGGACTTTAATGTTAATTCCTCATTTACATTTAATGCGATTCACCTGCATGATACTCAAGGCAAATTAAGGTTTTTGTGGGGAATGTGCATTATCATCACCTTTTGATTCAGAAAAAAGTATTTTTGGAGTTTCGTCGGGAAACTATTAGCTTTTTAGTTGGAAATAAAAAGCCTATACTCCATTTTTAGGATTTATCCATTTTACATGGTTTTTTCAATTGGACATACAATTTTACTTGATCATATTTTTCCTTTACATTGAGGAATCTCTGATACTACACCTCAGTAATTTATTTTCCAGATCTGACTACTATATAAAAAAACATAACATCACAACAGATAACATGACCAAACAGAAAAGATACCAGCCAGACTTACCCGTATACCAGATGCATAATCTTCAGCAGCTCGAAGGAGTTCAACCAGTTGAACAGCAGCATCAAGGGCATCCGGTGCCCATGATGGGGATGCTTCTAAAAGTCCTAGAAGAAGTCTTTGTGTGGCACTTGGGGTAGCAATTGCATAATACCTGATACAAAAAAAGGGAGGAATATGGGAAAATTTCGTACACCGAAAAAAATAATAAATTAGAGAGTAGAAGAAATTAACCTATGAAATAATCGTGCATATGGTTCGAGAGCTGGTAATCCAGCAACAAGATGCTCATCTAGGGGAGTAGTGGGAGGGGGAAGAAGAAGTGCAGGAACAGCAGCTGCTGTTAAAGTAGCAGTCTCATAACGAGCAACTTCCTCATCACAAACACTTAATATAACACCAGCACCGTTAGCAACAGCCCATCTTGGAGTTGACGGCATGAGTTGAGGGTGCTTTCCAGATCCACGAGACGAAGCTGGACAATGCTTTTATTTAGAAATATAAGAATCTCATAATGAGACAACAAGTATTAATTTTGTAAAGTTCTCCTCGAGAATTTCAAAAGTACAAAGAAAAGAGACCAAAAGAAAAATTGTTAAAGAAACTATAGAGTTTCTCCATCATTATTGCTAAAATCTCATTACCAAGTTTATGATTGAAAACATATACTTCAAATTCTGGTTGTTAAAAGCACACTCATTTTTCTTATGCCTAATTCTGCAAAATTAGCAAATTAACAATGATATAACAAAGGGAATTAAGGTAGATTTTCTGTACAACGAACAAAGTTGCTCTGATTGAAAGTCAATCCAAATTTGGATGTCTAACTAACTGGTTGATTTAAATTAGCACGTCCATGGACAAGAATATGTCTTGAATTAATGATGGGAAACAACTGGTACGACATCGCTTAACCTACTAAAGTTAAGCATGTTTTTGTGACAGGAAAAATTAGCTTCATAACCTCTGTCTTTCTTACCCATGCTTCAGATGTGTAATCATTCCTTGTCAGGGATACCCACATAAAACATTCTTCAACGAATTAATAACTAAAATGAGATATAAAGCAGATAATTTTACAATCGCCAATAGAAAACCAACTAACCAATTAAAGGAGGTTTAAGTTCTCCAGCAGCATATTTTCCCATAACGCCACTGCACCTGTTAGAGAATCAGAATCTTCATATTCTTGAATAAGAGTAGACAGAAAACTAACACAAAAAGCTCAACAATCTTCTAATAATTGGGTAATATTATTGACAATCACCAAGTAACTATTGTATGAGAGGTCTTATTTAATCTTATAACTATGAACCACTAAAATACCTAGTGATGAAGTCAGTTTAATGGTAAGTTAACAAATCAAATGACGTTTACACCAAAAAAAAAAAACAATCACTAGGATATAAGGTGCTTATATATACTTTAAAAAGTCTCTAGGGCGGCTGATAAAATAGCTACAGAGAATCTGGTGTACTTATTTACATAAAGGGAATTGATTACAACTCTAACATCCCTCATTAAAGAGCAATTCTTCTGATACCAGATAAAAAATAGTTCTGGCTTGATTTTCAAACATGTTTCACCCTAGTCATAACAATTTTCAAACAGAATTTTTCAATCACTAACATGTTTACAGCACAAAGTCGAGCATGTTTTAGAAACAAACATGGTTGTATATGCAAAAGTTTTAGTCAAAATCTGGCAAAAAAAAAGGCCAGTTGGGAAGATCTGCAAGAAAGTAAAAGGGATAGCTAACTTCTACCTCATAACATAAATATATCTTCATCAGTTCCTCAGGAATCCATTAAACGTGAATTACAGCAAGGGTGTGGGAAAACTTATGGTGAAATCATAATCTAAGGATTGAATTGATGCTCGTTTCTGTAGAATCTTATGTTGCCACAATGTTTTAATAGCTTTAACAGCAACCCTTGACTCAAATTAGAACACTACGGCTATGTTTGGAGCCCGCAGGTTAAAATGAAAAGCAGGGGGTGAAAATTTAACAGGTATATCAAGATTTTTCAGAAATTTAACAGGGTATACCAAACCTTTTATAATAACTGTGTAAATATATGCGAAGAAGAAGAAATAAAACTCACCACCGAAAGTAGTCGCTTCTTATACCGAGTGGTGCAGCCAGTAAAATATCAGTTATCCAAGGAGACAATGGCCTTATGGGCTTTTTCTCCTGTTGTAAAGATGTTTGGTCGGATTCACCATCATCAGACTCATTTGTTGTTGAACAGTTTTGACTACTTCGGGCTCTTTCAGTATTCTCCTGTTCAATCTTGTATACTGGTCGATTATAATGAGTTAGAATTCTCAAAATCTCCCCACAAGCCAGGGCCCATTGTTCAGAATAATCATTCTGAAAAGAAAACAGACAGTAATTCAATGCTAACTGTGTTCTTTCAAAACTCTAGCATATCATTTTAATTATCAAACAACAAACGGACACTAAAAAAATGAACACAAACTATAGAAATAGAGAAATCCACATTTCAAAGAAGATGGAAAACAATTAGGACATAGCAAGTCAAATTAAGCTGGATAATTTTCTGACTAATTGCTGAGGTACAGATAACATACCTCTTTCCCTAGACAAAATAAGGATATGAAAGAAGCGAAAGGGGGCATAGTCCTATCATACGTTAATAAACCATCGAGAATACAAGAAATGATTGGGAGAACAATGACACGCCCATGGTCCGGATGATGGAGAATAAATGTAGCTGAAAATGGAAAAAACAGAAGCAATAAAAATTTTGCTACCCAAGAATATTTTATTTACAAGAGGTCATCTTTGTGTTACAAAGTAGTTAGGAAGATAACAAACCTAAAACATCATCAAAAAGGCGGTTTTCTTTCGCCGGATAATGGCTGCGAATCATCTGTTGAAAACACAAACAAGTAATCAAGATCTACTCAAAAATTGTCCTTTTCCTTTTAAGCTTCTACATATTAAAACTACTGAATAGTAGAACTACTAATGATATTGGCTTTATAGAATAAGAAGCACTATTTGAAAATGCTGAACAGACCTCGGCCATATCCTCTGGAAATCTATCCGATGTGAATTGACCTAAGCATTCGACGTAGGCAGTTATTTGAGCCTGTAAAATAGGCAAAAGAATGTGTAATTAACTGACAGAGAAAGGAACTAAAAAAGAGTATTTTGATATATTTCAGAAAATTAATAGTCCTTTTCAAAGTAATCAAATTTAGCAGAAAACCTTTCTTCCATCAAGTAATTTAACTAATAAGTCAGATAAATAGGTATTGTGCCAAGAACAGGTTTCTAATAAATATATATGTGTGTGTGCGCGCGCTTTCACAATAGCTCCTCCTTATTCTGTTCATCTGCACTAAAATATTCAATTTTTCATGAATTAAAGAGGGTAGTGGGTCAAAACTTTTTTCTAAAGCTGTGATTCTGTTTATTATCAGCCCTCTTAAGTCTTGACGTAGAGAATAAGCAAAGGTAGATCAAATTCAGCTTTTCCTGGTTAGATCAACTATCTGCACACTCCCACATTTTGCAAAGATAGCTTTGAAATATCTATCTGCCATACTTCATATTCAGTAAAATAATCGAATTGACTCAAATCGTCCAGCTAAACTAATGAATTCCACTATATTTTCAAATCTTCCCATCATAAAACAATGGCATGAAAATCAGTCTAACAGCCTCTCACTAAAAGCAAAGTATTTGCATACGTTGGAGAGACCAAAATCACCCATTTTAGTAGGGACTAACAAACTATCAAAACTAGAAACTACCTTGAAAATACTACTTCAACTAAGAAAGATTAAAATAAAACTCAAATATTGGCTCACCTTTCGCTGCAGCTCATCTTGTGGGGGAGACCAGAATAAAGACGAATATTGAAGGCGGTCCATCCACCTTTCATGTGAACTATCCATAGAATAAAACTCTCTGTCTTGCTAAACAAACCTTTCAACCCAAACTCTCGACAAATTCAAGAAGATTGACCACCAGCTTCCACTTTCACCTCTACTAATCAAGGATTATAATTTAGTAGTTCACCATGCCCATTCAGCTTGCAACATTGATTATAGCCCGGAAAAAAATATTAGCTAAACCAAATTGAAAGCGGGAGCGAATGACCCTCACTCTTAAAACTCCGAATCCCTACCTCTGCAAAACATTTCTAAACAGAATAGCATCTCAGAGATCTGGTTTAAGTTCAGAAAGACAAAAATAAAACAAAACTCAAGCGCTGCAAAATGCGTGAAAAATTATAACGACATGGCTTGTAACAATTTTTTAAACGAAAACGCACACAATCATAAGACGAGTAATCCTGGGTAAGATTAAATCAAACCCTTCCTAAATGTAATCCTATGCTTTTTCCAACTGGAAAAAATGTAAAAGAAAATCCACAAAAGAAAATGAACAAAAACTCCAAATAAAATCAAATCAGATAAAAGAAAATAAGTGAGGAAAGCATAGTCAGGCGACGAAACTCGAAAACATCGCTATTAAACAAAATATCAAGAACTAATACCAAAAACAGGGAAAAAAAATCTACCAGATGAACACCAGGCAGCTGAAAATTTAGATATTCAGCTAGCTTTCAGCTTCCATATGAAACAGATACTTTGGGGTAACCGGACCCGTGAACCCCATATCCAAATTCTATATGAATTTTTTGCTTTTTTTCTTGAATTATTGCAGAGGGTGTAGTTAAGAGGAGAGAGAGAGAGATGGCAGATCTTTTGCAAGGCTGTGAGCTTAGGAACGATCAAACGTGGCAATGATATTTTCCTCTCCCTCCTAAGATGTGGCTATGTCGACATGTGAAACATCCATGATCCATCCAATGGACATGCATACATCATGGATGCATGTATACATACATCACGGTTAATGACGACGTGACGTGCAAAATAATATTATATTAATTTAAAAAATGTAGAAATTCATGATTATGATATTATATGTATGTTTCGCTTAGTTATATATACATATACAATAAGAAAATTAAGGAAAACAAAATAATTTTATCAAAAAAAAAAAATCTTGTATTTATTGAATAATTTTTTCCATGAAATTTGTCAAATAAAATGAATTAGAAATGAGAAATTAACAAAACAATCATTGTATTATAAAATCAATAACAAGTCAATTATTGAACAATTTTTGCTAATAATTTAAACACATAACTATGAGAAATAGACGAAACAAACATAACAGTTACATTATGCATTAAAAAACATTGTCATTCCGAGGCGAGATGTCATCTTTCCGCCAAACAAATTTAAAAGATTACTTTCTGCACTTGTAACGACAATGTTCCGCAGTAGAACGATAACTTTTGGTAGAGGAAATATTACTTTTCCTAGCATAAAGATTATTTTCCTATGCAAAAAGTGATCTATTGGTGATGAGCACTAGACGATGATAGAACCAGGAAGAGGAAAGAAAAGATGGTGATGAGAACTGGACGACGATGATGGACCAATAAGAGAAAAGAGAAGATGATGATGAGAACTGGATGACGATGATTGATCAGGAAGAGCTATATTGATGTTCGACAACTTTTTCAAAAAACTGAAAAACATGGTAATTCTTTCAACTGTGATGATTGTGTCGTTAATTTCTTATAGTTTAGTGTTTAGGTTTTTAGCAAAAATTGTCAAGTGGTTGACTTGTTATTGATTCCATAGTACAATAATTGTTTTGTTAATTCCCCATTAGAAATTTGTGGATTGATAGAAATTAAAACTTAAATAATAACGTACTTTTGAAACTGCTTTATTTAATTAATTTAATTTTAGGATAAAGTGCAATTTAAATCATATCGTATGGGATGATATATAGCAGACACTCCAAACTATATTTTTTAACAAGTTAGACCCTAATGTATTAGTTGTAAAGAATTTATCTCACGTAGTTAGTTTTCCCAATAAATCATCAAAGTGAAGCAAACATGCATGACTTTTCTATAAAAAAAAAAGCTCTTAATTCATTTTCTTCTAATCTCTCTCTTCCCCATTTCTTTCTTCTTCTTCATCCCTGAGCCTGCCATCGTCACATACCCTCCGATGTAGTCTAATACAAGAAAATGTGGGAGGGCAATGTGGCCAAGGAACTTTGGGCTAACACGGTAAAGAAGAGGGGTCGATATTAAGATTGTGGATGTATTGTTAATGGGAACTTTTCTTTGTTCCTTCCTCAATTGAATTTGAGATGGTCACCGACGAAACACTTGAGCAATCGTCACTAATTTCACGACCTACTCGAGGAGTCAAAAATCCTTATCCTTGGGTGTTTTTTAGAACCCATTGAGTTTCCTTTCAAACCCTATTCTCCAATATTAAGAGCTGATGATACGGAACAAAAACTAAGAACGTTTTCTCTCTTTGTGCTCATGAAGTATCGCTTCCTCTTTCTTTGTCGAAATCTATAACTCCTTAGCTTTTGGGTTCCGTTCTAACGGCCATGAAGGAATTCTTTTTCACATGCTCCATAGGTCTTCTGCTGACACGACTGTGACTTCGATTGCTTGAGATGACGACGACACAATCCAAAATGACTTTGTCGATATTTTTGATATATCTCTCCAAACAAAATAACTTTGCCGATAGTTTGAGACAAGCTGATCCAACATATGCTTTAGCCTCAAAACCAAAATTTTGCAGAACACTTTCGCTGCAAGAGAGAAAGAGAGAGAAATAACGAAATTAAAGATAACAGATAAATTTTAATTTGTTCGAAAGTATAGTTTAAAACGTCAGCTATATACTATCTCCTACGGTAGAATTTAAATATGAGATTTATCTTTTATCTCCTTACTTTTACACCGTGAAAACGTACAAATTAAATGCGTTTTATTGTATGAATAAACACAAATAATCTACCACAACACTATGGTTGACTTATTAAAATTGATTATTCTATTGAAATTTCATGAGAAGTAATGGCCAATTAGTGATGCTAAATGTGATGTTCTATAGTCCACGACACCGTCCCACTATATAATATATTACTAAAAAACCTACCTAAATTTATGTAATATGTCGGTCTCGATCTCAATGCAGTGGGGCATTCCAGAAACTTCCATCTTCCAGTGGACTGACGCGTACGAGGAGCAAGAAGAGACATTCCTTAAAATACAAGACTGCAAAACAAACCCTGCCCGTGATACGTTGTTCCATTATTTATCCGCCGCGTGGGGAGGTCAATTGACAGAGAGCAGCGGGCAGTTAGATCGGTCAGGGAAAAATATCTGGTGGATGAGACAGAACCACCAGCTCGGAATATCTTTTGCCAACCCGGTCCCACGTAAGCAAGTTGAATTTTTCTATCCATCTTAGTATCTGCCACGTGGCCCAATGAGATGTGAGGAATATATTTTAATTGATCTTCGCTTTGCTTCTCACGCCTCTCCACTACTACACTAGCGGTGTATCCCGTGTGGGCCCCTAATGCTGTATGATGATAATGACGACTGGAGATGGGCATTGCCAAATGACTAGGATACCCTTTTTCTTATGGGTGATGATGATGTATAGTATGTATGTGGTATGGTATGGTTATGTTTGGTCATTTTCAAACCATCCATACATTTTCTTTTAAATTCTTATATTTACCAACAATAAATTCAAATCCACATTATTGATTTTTATAACCAAAGTGAATTCTTAAGATCATTAATAAATAACCCTAAACTAAGAATATAGACATGCACGTCGCATTTGACTAATTTATAAATAAAACGAACAATTAATCAACAAATATTCTTACACCTTGAAAAAAAATTTCAATTTTAACAATAATCTTATGTATATATATTAGTATTTTTGTACTTACACCATTAGCAAACTGTGAGTCCGAGACCCAGTAAAAAATGAGATATACAGTATGATCACATTTTTCTTTACTTCTTTTGGAATGAGTTCCGCCTCAAACCAATTTTTTCTTTATGTTTCATTCTTTCATTTATAACTCGTACGTCAAGTGGAAGATTAGAGGAATCTATGTTGGAGGTATAGTTTTGGTCGGCTTCTAACCACCTAGGGTAGCTAGTTCCATTCCCAACAAGAAGGAGACTTAGTCCATACTACCTGATTATATCCGAACTACCCGTCCGTCCCCTAACTCCTCATTTTCTTTTCCTTTCATTCATTCATTTTTCTCATGTAATGCATATGAGTACTACTCCAAATGTGGCACTTCCTACTTGTTTCTATTATCATGATGCATGTCAATGCGAAACATTATCGTAATGCATGTCAATGAAAATGAGTAATCGTAACAGTATAAAAGTATGAGACATAAAGTAGTAATCACAACAATATAAGGTATGAGATATGGAAGTCTACTAAATACTATATAGGCATGCTTGTTATTTCAAAGAAAGCGATAACAACGTAGACATGCTTTGCGATTTAAAGGAAATAATAATATCATAGACATGCTTGACAATTTAAAGAAAGCGATAATAATAATATGCTAATATCCTAAACATGCTCTGAATTAAACTAATAATGTGCAAATAGTATAAACATAATATGGTAGTATAGTAAAAACGTAAACAAATCTTTATCGCATTTGACACTTAATAGTTATCTTTCTTCTCTTTTCAACACCTTCATAATCAAAACATATATCATTAATAATTACGACTTCTAATGTAATATCTCAAATCTTCGTTGAGTTAAAGGTATAGCTTGAGTGATAATTTTGGGATATCGAGAAAAATATTTGGAATAAGTGAATTATAATATCCTGTTGTATTCATAATTAGTTTAAGAGAAGATTGAAGTCAATTGGAGTTAGATTGGTTGATATTTATCGGTTTGATGGTCAGTGGGAATATTAAGAGAAAATATGTAACGACTCAGTTTTTAATTACTTTAAAATCGCGTGAAATTTAAAATTTTTTCTTTTACAAAATCAAAGTATTCTTTTTTCTATAAAAACTCGAGCGTTAAAACTCCTTACTTAAAATATTTATCAATTGTAGAAGAAATAATAAAATCATTTTCATAAAACGCAACGGAATCAAAACAAAACATTAAAGAATAATAAATAATTTACAAACATTTTTTACAAATACATTCTCTTTTTAAAACTCTTTAGCCTAACCAGCCACAAGATCCACCGTGCAAATACTCCATCAACGGTTACAATCTGTTATTGCACATATACCTACATTAGGGGGAAAACAATGAGCCTAATGCCCAGCAAGGATCAGAATTTAAATGCAATGCAAATGATGCGTGACCACACAATGCATTATAGAAAAGAGCTGTATCTCTTCTGGAAGTCAGGGTGGAATACTCTCAGGGTCATGTGGCTGAACCATTTCACTCCGATGGGGAGATATATCCATCGGGGGTGTTCTATATGCCGGTATCCTTACTTTTGTTAAAGACGTTGGGGGTTTCAGAATGGGGTAAATGTGAGCTTCCACGTAGCTAACTCTCATCTCACCGCTCCCTATGTGGGAGTATACTACCGTATGGAAGTGTCACCGATCACCCGAACCCCTACACACCTATTTACATATATTAAGTATGACATACAATATGTAAACAAATTCATAAGCCCGAGGATGATGCATGGATGTCACAAAATAATTCACAATATAAACATACAAAAGAATCACAACTCCGCATAATACTCATTATCCATGCTACAAGAAATAGTTAGAAGTAAGGAGTTTTTATGTTCATATAAGTCGAAATCAATATCATTTATTGTTTTACTTATTGACAGTTTTGAGCAAAGAATCAACTTAATTTTCCCTTCATAAGGCCTTTCAATAATCAACCAACCCTATGCACATAAACCCTCAATGTACAGACCTCAGCATCATTATGTTTACACTATTTTCATTTCAGCTTATCATGCTTAAAAAAAAAAGAATTTAACTTATCGTACTCTACCACCTCAAATCAATTAACAGAGATATTGTGATTGGCAACCGACATTATTACTAATCTCTAGTAGTTCAATTTCCAATTAAATCACTTACACATTTCCAATTAAATCACATTATCATACTTTACATTATTCACAATCAACAACAACTAACATGGGTATTCATTCACTGTCAAACAACTTGTTCTATTCTTATCCAGCAGTTCACATTTCCAATAAATCCTAATTTTAGATTCTTGTACTTTCAGCGGCTAGTTTATACTTCTTCATTTGACATACTATTATATCAACATCCAACAATTTAAAATGATCCACCCACCAGATTTTCATGTTTCACAATTTAGTTTATCCTTTTCATTGACAGAACAATTCCTATGGTAATACTTCATCATTCAAACTATTCTCCTCAACAAACCAGTATAGCAGAGTATTAGCATTTCATCATTTTCAGCAGTTCATACGACAAAACAATAACCTAACCCGTAATGTAGGGCCTCCTTTGGCCACTACTAATTCTAATTCTTACCTTGGTTCCTAGCTCAATATTAGTAGCTTAACCACAGTTAATAGCAACCAACAACAGCCACAGGGATTTCTAAAGCAAAACAATATGAAAGGTTACTTCCAATCCTCATAGTTAACTTGACTAGAGGTCCATAATCAACTCAGTAAATTTCTAGAAATCAAACCATACCTTCAATTTCACGAGTGGACAGCAAGAAATTTGGATGGAGTAAACTCCACAATTTCCTTCCCTCAATACACAACACTTCACTTAGCTCCCTTCCCTCAATACACACACAAGGTAACACTCCCCCACCAACGGTTGTAGAATGGAAAGCAAAGGAGGATTCTTACCTCATATAGATGGAAGGGAAGAGAGGGAAGAAAGCTGGCAGCTGCAACAGAGATAAAATGCAGGAGGAAAGCTGTCCATTGCCCAAACCAAGGAGGAAGTGGTCCAATGGTTAGAGGCCAGGTAGAAAAACCTTCCAATCTGCAGGGATGGAGTAGACGTCTTGCAAGAATGCTGGAGGAGACGATTTCATCATGTAGAACAAGAAATCGGAAGAGAGAGAATGTTTTATCAATGGGTTTCTCGGATTTTCTCGATGATTCGAACGAGTCGAGTCGTCCGCAGTCCTTGTCCGCATTTGTCTGAAACTCGATTTGGGATGAGAGAAATGCGTCCCAATGCCTTCGTCCGTACCGTCCACAGGCATCTTTCAGACGAGCAATCTTGTCCACACATAGCGTTCGCAGTCGTCCAAATTGTCCAAAAATTGTCCAGAGTCAAATGGGACGATGGTCTTCTTCTTCCGCGTTCGTCCGTTACCGTCTGAATTGTCCCAAAATTGTACAGATTCAATGCTGACGCGAACCCTCTTCGTCCGCTTTGTCTGTAGGTGTCCGAAACTCACCAGTGCACATTTTTTTTTTCTAAGTTTTTCATACTTAGATTATTTTTCAAATATTTCCCCCTATCAATTTTCTTATCAAATAAATCTCAATCATCCCTAACTAATTCGGTTACAAAAATTGGGGTATTACAAAATATATTTGAACACGTTTTGATATTATAAGGTTGAAAGTATATAATTTATAATATTTTATGACATAGTGGATTTAGTGAAGGATAATGTGAAGGAGAAATGATGATAAATATAGTATGAGTTGAGTTTTGGATATTTAGAAAAATGAGATTTATATGAATGACAAGTATATGGAGAATATATATATATATATTGTCACGTTAATTGCATGGGGTAACAAAATAATCTGGACGAATTGTTGAAAATCAATTGTTGGAGGGGGCAATCGATCGGCGAGGTGCGATCGACCGACGTCAATCGACCGGCGTGCAGATAGACAAATTCTGAATGATTTTTGGGTGGTCGATCACCTAGTGAGAAGATCTGCCGGCGTGGTCAACCACCAATTAATGAAGATTATTCTAGAGTGTTTTAACCAACAAGAGATGAAGTGAGCCGTCGTTTGGAACGTCTGGGAATCGATGGAGACAAGGTTAATTGTGTCTGAAGCTGAAGAGGTTGACGTTTTATACGTTGGAGCAAGTAAGGGTCGCTGGAAACTCTTGGAATGAAGTTGAACATGTCTGAACGTTTAAAAAGAAGAGTTATTGGACATTGATGAGATACACCCCTTGGCTTTCTATATTCACGCGGAGAAACCTTGGATAAGTTGTTTATAAATAGAGGTGAGGGTTGTGGGGTTGAGGGAGGAAGAAACGTAAGGGTTACTTTGCCAAAATGATTTGAGAGAAGGTGGTTGTAAGACTTTGTAGCTCTCCTTGAATATTGGATGAGAGAAATAGTTTAGAGAGAGAGAGAGACGAAGAACAATGAATAAATTACAGATAAGGAAGACTGAGTGAAAAGCTGAAGAATTCTTCTTGGGGCTTTTGTGAAGAATCTTAAAGCGTTAACTTATTAAAGCTAAGGACCTCAGGTACGTGCTACTGCATATGTTTTGTCCAAAAGGACCTACATAACGGGATATTAGGGTTTTGTTTGATGTTTGTTTACTATATGCATAAGTTATGTTATTGTATTAAACATATGTTGTTTGCTTGCATATTTATTAGATTTAAGTTAAGTTCTTTAGATATGATGAATAACATTTTAAGAATACGTTAGATTAGATAGGATTTGTATGTGCACGATAACGTTAAGACATGAAATCATAAAGTACATGAAAATGAAATGCAAGTAAACGACTGTGGTCCGGTTAGATACGCCTGACACAGATATTAAGTAAACGACTGTGGTCCGGTTAGATACGCCCGACATAGATATCAAGTAAACAACTGTGGGCCAGTTAGATGCGCCCGACACAAATATCAAGTAAACGACTGTGGACCAATTTGATACGCTCGACACAAAAGTCAATTGTGGTCCGGTTAGATACACCTGGCACAGATGTTTATATGGTCCGATTTGATACGCCCGACATATAAACAGTAAAAGGATGTTTATATGGTTCGGTTTGATGCGCCCGACATATAAGCAAATGAAATAACGATATAATACATAAACAGTAAAAGAGAAATGAAATAGAAAACCTTATGCAATGTTATAGAAATTGTATGTAAATTCTATGTTTTACGTTTTATCACATACTGAGCGTTAAACTCATAGTTAAGTCTCATTGATGTAGGTAAAGAGCAAATGAATGGATAAAGTTGTTGATGGATGTAGCTGATGGAGTGTTGTTGTGTGAATGTTTGTGTTGTTGGCGACATTGACCTATGATTATAGCTCACGGAATGGAATAAATGTATTAAAGACTTTTAAGTATTTTATGATTTTAAATAAATGTTTTATGTAATGTTTTTATTTAAACAATGAGTTTATGGTATTGAAAATGTAAAGGACTTCCGCTGTGTGTTTTGTATGTTAAGACTTTCGCTGTTTATTACTCTGATATTTTATTAAGCAATGGTTTTATGTTGGTTTTTAAAGAAAAATTTATACGGAAAAAGGTTATGGGATGTTACATCTAACTTTCATCTCCTTTTCATATTCTGACGTTTAATAATTCTAAGAACTTATTTGATGCCTCAACGGAACATAACCCATCTCAACTTGAACCATCAGTAGATCATATATTCCAAGGAAATAGAAAGCATATGCCCAATATTTTCCTCAACTCTTTAACATTTCCTAATACTACCATAAAGAACATTAACACTTTTAGCTAGCAGAGCATGCAACGTCAATATGATTATCCTTCATCATCAATAGAGGCATTAACTTCACATAGAATAATACAGACAATAGCTCTAGCAAACAAATGATTTATATTATCCATTACAAAGAGTTCATCGACCCTTAATCCAACAATCCAACAATAGAGCACTTCATACATATATTCAATTCTATCACCCAACAAGTTGATTCAGAACAACAATTTATCATTTTCCTACGTCCAATAATATGCTTTAGATTATTATTCCCAACAACAGAGCATGTATTTGACTATCCTTCACAGAGCCAACAACTACACAATCACCAAATAGCATTCCAACATCAACAGACAGCATTATCCACCAACAAAGTATAACCCAAATATTTTATCCTCATCTTTAATCCATAAAAACAATGGAGGAGGCCTCCTTAGTTGAAGATTCCAGGAGACCCGAGAGCTTCCAGGAGCTCCAACCTTCACGTTCTGCCTCCCCTGTCTCCCCATCAATTGTTCACTGCCATCTCTAATCCCTCTTGTTTCATCACATAACATTCGCACAAAACACTCACAATGACTAATCGGTATAACAGAAATAAGAGACCACAATGAATCAACAGAGTAAAATCTCTCACCTGAAGACCCGAGGCAAGCAGCAGCTCAACCATCTAGAGAGCATTTCCTCGCGCAAAAGCTCACCTGAGAGCTTCATTCTCCAGCCTTCCCCCTTCACTGAAAATCCTTCTACCTTTCACCAGAGAGGCTCCCTTTAACCTACCTCAGCCACGGACACCTGTGGATGTCCCAAGGCCATGCCCTGCCAATGCACCACTCCTCACGCACGTTCGAGTTGTCGTCTCCCAGAGCAAGGACAATCAGTTCAAACCGGACCTAAAGCTGGACCACGGCCTTTGGCCGGTCCAGCACAAACCTTCAGCCTTACCTCATCGACCCGAGGCTAGAATCGCAGCCTCGCCGACGCCGTACATCTCCGCTGCCATCACCATTTCGTCGCCATCGCCAGCCACCAGGAAACTACTGAACATTAGAGCTTGCCCCAACCTCGTGAAGCCCGACGCCTCGCGGAGCCCGAGACGCTTGCCACCCACCGGACGACGCACGACCCGCCATCCCAAGTTCACCGTCGCGTCTCCTCTTCCTCTTCGCCATCGCTCTCCCTTCTCCCTCTAGCTCTTTCACTCTTCTTGGGTCTTCTCTCTGTGAATGGCCACGGGCCATTTTGTTCCAAACACCTGGTTCACAGAGTGAACTGATTCACCTCACTCTTCCCCCTTTAAATTTCTTCTTTTATATTTTAATCGCTTTTAAATTCCAATCTCATTTTTATCTCTCACTTAAATCCCCGTTATTTCTTAATTTCTTCTTTTAATTTTTTCCTTATAAATTATTTATCCCAAACATTATAATTTAATTCATTAAATTAATATTTATTTTAATTACATTAATTTTCATAAATTGTCAGATAGAAAAATAATAGAGTTTGAAATCGGGTTGAAAATTGTTGAAATAGTTAGAAAGTTGATTAAATCATCTGATTAAATGAAAATACGTGGTATATATATGATGGATTGAACAAATAAATTGACGAAAGTGTTCAAATTTGACGATAGGAGAAGAGTAGATGCACAATTTGTTAAAAAAAAAAAGTTTAAGGTCTAATACGTAAATAATTCATCCCTCGGGTAACCAAAGAGTTTAATTCGAGAATTAGAAAAATTGATATTTTTAGGCAAAAATAACGGAGCAGGAAAACAAACTAGAATCAAACAAGAAAAAACCCCTTCATTCCTTTTCATCGTCGATTTAGAGTTCAAAGTTTAGAGTTCGGTGTCAATTTGGTTTGGTTTGGTTTGGTTTTTTTGTCAAAATTGAACCGAACTTGTGGTTCAGTGAACCCTGTTTTTTAATTAAGGCGGGTGAAGAGCTACAGTTCCACAGTTGCATAATTATTTCCATCTCTGTCCGCGTTGAAACTCTCCCTCCGTCGGAACATACAGATGGAGATCCCCCAGATCAGTCGTTAAACTCACTCTGATTTACTTCCGTTTTCCTCACCGTCGACGTCGACAACATGAAGAACCTTCTCCTCTCCTTATTTTTTCTCTTTCAATCTTCGCTTTCCATTTTTTTCCGGCCGGCGCTTGCTAGAGTCGCTCAAAGCAGCATTTACTCGTCAGGTACATATTTTCTAGCTCACATGTGTCTGCTGTATGCATAAAAATCAGCTCTCCTTATATTTTATAGCATTCTCATTATCAATTCGTTTCTAATTTTTCTTTTTTTTTTTTCATTTCACTTTTTAAATTCCATTTTGATTTTCGTTTAGATTAGATATTTGATTGTAACTCGTGATGCTTTGTCTATAATATGTACTTTTTATGCCCGCAGATTTCAAGAATACTACCCATGCAAAACTTGGGACAATTCTACTCCAGAAGGATCAACTTCACGGAAGGTTATTAGTTTTTGGAAAAGTCAAAAAATTAGTTAATTATCTATTGATTTATGTTTCTGTGTATTTAAGCTCTCTGATGTTTACTCATTTTTGTCTCAGAATTGATGGTTACATGACTAACGCTGAACTTGAAGAGGCTATTGTGGCATTTGGACGAAAATGTAAGAACATTTCTCGGATATACAGGTAATTCTAAGCCTTTTTTCTTTTCCTTCAATAAATCCAAAATGAACTTAGAAATTTGTATTACATTGAATCAAACTAGATAATAGTAGCGACATTTTATTTTGTTGTTATTGAATTGGTAAAGATGAATTAACACCTTTGTGTTGTTTTATTGTACTTGTGAAGATAAAGTTAGCGCTCCCTGTGTTTATATTGTAGTTGGATAAGTGAAGTATTATAATTAAACAAGGTTTCTTAGTTTGGAAGTTTATTCAATATAAGTATACTGATTTGTTTTCGTATTTCCTCGTTGAGGGGTTCTTGGATTTGCTAATCAGTATAGGAGAAAGCGTAAGGGGGGCTCCACTGGTAATCATTTCATTGACGTTGGTTCCTACATGGATTGTAATTTTTCTAGTGAAATCGTTTACTAATTTGGGATACATATCTTATGGAGTGATTTTTCTGGTTAATTGTTTTTAGTGGGTCATGGAAATTTCTGACAAGCCTGGGAAGGAAGAAGCTGAACCTGCATTCAAGGTGAATAATGTCTCTTACCTTGATGCAGCGATGCACCTACCTACTTGGAACATATAGCACTATCTTTTATAGGATTTTAGGCTATAATTTTCAATCATTTCTTGCAACATATACATGACATATATGTCCCGGTTTCACACATACTATCAGCAACCTTAACCCTGGAATTAAGAAAGAAGGTTTTACCAATGTTAACTTTGTTCTACCGTTGAAATTACTCTTATAACCTGGGAGTAGGATTGCTTATTATGACGGAGAAGATTAGAAGTGTTGTAACCTAAAACTAACAACAAATTCGGAATCCTGATTCTAATCTCCCTGAGGAAACAAACCAGCATTGCTCAAATATTCAATGACAATCCATTTTCCCCATTATATACCTTAGCCAAAAAACTTCTCCGCTACGATAACTAACTATGACATATCATCTTTTTTACTTTTCCAATATGTTTTCCAAATTTCTTCCCTTATTAATTTTACTCTCAATAGAAGGCTTGTTGTTTCAGTTACTTTGCCTTTCAACACAGAGGTCACTTCTGTATGATTGGACCTAGATGTTTAGAATCGAACTTACTTACGTATGAAAGGGGGAGCTATTTGTACATGTAAATGTTCTTAATATCTGGCTATGCTGTAGACACCTAGGATACACTCATAAATTCAACTTCCTTCCTCACAAATCTAAAAATAAACAGTTGTTCACATCGACTCTTTTCTCTCGCATGCTTAGAATTCTTATCCCTAACTCTTGACTGATTCAGTATCATTGTTGCACTTCTCTCTGTGGGAGCTTGCATATTGTGTAAAACATGTAGCTATTGGATGAGTCAATTTTTTATACTTTAAAATTTTGAAACTTTGGAATGGATTTAATTTCATGTCTATTACTGATTTAAAATTAAATTGCCTGCACAGTACATTGGAAATGTGCATGGGGATGAACCTGTTGGGCGTGAGCTTCTATTACGACTTGCCAATTGGATATGTGATAACTATTTGAAGGATCCCTTGGTATTTTTCTTCTTGTTTAATATATCAATTATTTTGATTTATTTAATGATCATACCATGAGAGGCAATTTATATGCCTCCAAACGACATTTAATGTTAGTTATTTTTATTTTCTTTTTTGGAAATAAATCATTTAATACTTTCTTGCGATAGATGTCACCATATAAATTTCATAGGTGTTTGCTGTTTAGTAACATTTCTTTTTTAATTGATTCCATTTACATATTCTTGAACTTTATGATCTTGAGTTGTTCTTCAGGCTACGATGATTGTGGAAAATGTTCATCTTCATATACTTCCATCTATGAATCCTGATGGGTTTTCTCTTAAAATGCGTGCTAATGCCAATGGCATTGACCTGAATAGAGATTTTCCAGACCAGGTAATTTTTAGCTGTCCATCAATTTACTCCTTTAATTTCCTAGTCAAACCATAAAAATTCTGAGCAGACTCCCAATTTTGATTTTTCTACATTTAATACTAAGTATCAGAGCATCATAGGAACCTATACAGTCTTCATCATCACATGCTTAAAATTTTTTTCTTCAAATGCTAAAGAATATACTCACTTGAATTTTGATCTTTCAATTGTTTATTGACTTAAAATTAATAAATTTGGTTTAAAAGCTACAGTTTATTTGTTTGTTTGTTTTTTGTGAAAAATAAACTTTATATAAAACTTACAATTTATATTCGAACTATAAGATGAGATGATGATGGGTTTCTGAGTTCAACAACAGGATTCCTGCTATACTTTTATTTATTAAATGGTGATTTTGGTAGCTAATGAATCTGGTTGGATCAGTAATTTCAAACATTCAATTCAACATGGATGTTTGTCCTAACGAATTCAACCTTAAGTTATCTTTTTATACATTTAATATATTAACCTTAGGATACGTATTCTTATAGAATTGTGACTTAAACACGTTTGCTGGAAGATCCATGTTTCAAGTCTTTCCTGCAACTTAGGAATATAATTTTTGCAATTCATGTTACATGGCGTATCAGTTCTTTCCCATCAACGATGATGAAAGTGCACGACAGCCGGAGACAAGGGCAATCATGAACTGGTCGCGACAGATACATTTTACTGCATCTGCCAGTTTGCATGGGGTAATGTTTCTCTTCTTGTTTTCTATCAGCTTGTGCAGATCTTAAAAATACCTACTGGTTATTACTGATACTTTGGCATCCATTCTGTGGTTGCACTTTTTTTTTTTTTTTTGCATTCTTCACCCATTCTTATGCATAGGGTGCACTGGTTGCAAATTACCCTTGGGATGGTTCCGAGGATAAAAGGTGATAACATTATTTTTTATCAATTTCACAATTTGTTATAATAGGCGCAAAGTTACAAATTCCCAAAAAAAGGATCTCTCCCTTGTGATGTCCTTTTCAACCGAGCCAAAGGTTGTACCTTGACTTTCACAGGGATCTCCAAATCCAGAATCGCAAGATCATAAACTATGTTTCTATTACTGTGTCAAAGAATAATGGTGTCTCAGAAAATATGTGGTATACAAGACAAATATTTGTACAAGTAATCATGTGTACAAATACACCCTCCATTTTCTTCATGATAATATGATTTCTTATTCAACATTAATGCTTTGTGAGTCCATCAAGTTTTTGCTATGATCTTCGTAAAAGCAATTACATACATTTTGTTTTATATATGGTTGTAAATGAGAATAATACTGAAGAAAGTGAATAATATTTTGAATTGGTCCGATGTCAATTTAATCACGTGAGGAACGTTCTTTGCCATTCAATATTTTATGAATATTTTAGAAAAGTTGACAATTAATTTATGTCATGAAATTTTGCTTAGGATATTTATGATAAGAGATTTTTTTCCTAAATCTACAAAAGACCTTGAAATTACTATTTTTTTTCATGCCAATATGTGTTTTCTAATGGGTCTACCTATGGCAAGCTTTCTTGAGGGTTCCATATTTTGCAGCTACTGTAGTTATCTTACTAATATTATCGGTGACATGTAATCGTAGTTGTAATTATTACTGTTGTTTTTACATTAATTACAGGAGGAATTACTATGCATGTCCTGACGATGCAACATTCCAATTCCTGGCTAAAGTTTATAGTCACTCTCACTACAATATGTCTACCAGCAAGGAATTTCCAGATGGAATTACAAACGGAGCTTCATGGTTTGTAAATTATGCTTCAATTGTTAACCATTTTTTGTCTTACAAAACAAATATTTACTTCGTTTATTATGGTAGATTATTAAGCAATTTTATTGTTGTTTACATTAAGTTACCAAGTGGAATGTGATGCAAATTATTTGCTTTTAATTAACTTTTTTCTGTCAGTCATTTCACTAATAGCCTGCTTTATAGGTACCCCATATATGGTGGCATGCAGGACTGGAATTATATACATGGCGGTTGTTTTGAATTAACTTTAGAGATTAGTGATGACAAGTGGCCCGCTGCAAGTGAGGTTAGATGGTAATTAAATTATAAAGAAATAAGTATATGGGTATAAAGTTGATCAGTAAGTTTGATAACTATGTAGTTTGACTGAGTGGGAATATAGTCATTTGCATTCATCACTGTAGATTAAGACGGCAAAGTGCTAGTGGATTCATTCATGTACACTTTTTCTGTTTCATGTGTCTTATAACTTCCAGCATCCTGCACCTAGTATCGATTCGACAAATGGAAAAAAAATTGTAGTTTATTTAACTTGTAGAAATGTTAATTGATGATGTTGTCGGTAGTTTGTGAGGGTTATAACAGTTGATCCTATTTATTTTTAAGATTATGAAAACTAATTGGCACATCTTGAACTTTTTTGCTCGATATATTCAACAACGATGTATTTTCTCAACTTGTTCTCCTTGCAGCTTTCTACTATATGGGAATACAACAAAATGAGCATGCTAAATCTCATTGCAAGCCTGGTGAAGGTAAATTGATTTGTATGCATGTATTTAATTTCTTGCTGAGATTTATTGATGTATTTAACATATTTTTTCTTGTAGTAGGAGCCGTCTTAAATTTTTGGAAAATCTATCTCAATAATGGTTTAAATTAAATTCCTAATTTTTGGTGTCTCAAAAATTTTCTATTTTTTCTTGTACATAAATTAATTCTATTAAAATAGAAAGTTTGAAGTCTTTGATAATTATATATAAAGCAATAAAGAACTAGTCCTTTTTTCTTTTTTATATTTATAACTCTCTATAACCATTCATATTCTGAACGCTCATTAGACAGGAGTGCATGGGAGAATTTTCTCATCAGATAGAGGAAGGCCTCTTCCTGGCTTTATTACACTTGAGGGAGTAAATTACTCGGTATATATCAAATTTATGTTTTCATTAACCTTCCCAAAATATTCTCATAAACGTGGAATTTTTCTCATAAAATTTGATTGATAGGTTAAAGCTAGTAAAACATTTGGGAATTACCATCGTTTGGCATCCTCGGGCCAGAGATATGAAGGTAACCACAGTTTTTCCATGACCAGACCTCATATTTAAGTTTTGTAGAACCTAGAGATATATTATGCATGTGCCATACAATCATTGGAAATGTTTAACTAAATTGTATTGAAATATAAGAAATCTTACCTTAAATTAAACCTCGTGCTAATTTAACGTGATATCGTTGTAAGAAATCCTTGCTTGAAATCCGTCTCATCACCTTTTTAATAATTGAAATTTCAAAATCCTTAGGACCACAAATCTAAATTATTAAATTAATTTCAATTTAAATCCCTCTCCTATCACTTCACTAAAATATTTATGCATGAGCGCACAAAGTTCATTAAAGTCCAAACCTAAACGTGAGGAATCTCAAGAAGAACTTGACATCGCTAATTTAAACTCTTACAACTAAACAATGTCTAATATAGATATGTTGGGTGTGACTGCAGTTACAGCCACAATGCCTGGATACCGATCGAAAACTACATGTATTTGGTTGGGAGATGGACCCATGGCTGTGGACTTCATTCTTGACCCAGAGCTTGCGACCACAGGTAACCCACTCAAAACTCTCTGTGATTGTCCTAATTGTGGAAGCAAGGGCAGACCTGAATTTGTAGGGTACCTTTGGGGGGCTCATTTGGAAGTATACATAGTCATTGCCATTGTTTTAGGATTTCTTTGCCTCTTGTTAAGGAGGAGGGTGAAATCTAGCCCCTCCAAACAAAGGCAGAGCCTCACACCAAAAAGGTGGACCGCGGTATGAGAATATATATTCTGGAGTAATGTTATGCTTATTCTCTATTCCTACACTCTATTCTTATTTCTTGACTTAACTGATTGGTGCAATTAATGATTTATTTTAATTATTTATAATTTATTACATTAATTACACCAATCAATGATTATCACGTCAAGAAGTAAAAATTATAAAGTAGGAATAGAAAGTAAATATAGCATTACTCTATATTTTGACCGGAGTCTTGTAGAGTTTTTCTTGATGAGTTAAATTTAATTGATCAATCTTTCATCAATGAAAGCGATGTCTTGTGATAAATCATGTTAGTCATTTATTCTCAGCGAAGTAGTTTGTAAATTCTACCACGAGAAATGGTAAACCCTGAAAATAGCAATACAATTTCTTATCGGCTCTCTTTAAAATCATAGTTGATAAAGATCTTGATTGGTCTGACGTTATTTTATAGTCAATCAGGCAAAACTCATTTATTTATACTTTAGTTTATTTTTATATTAAAACATCAAATTTGCCTACAATCTATCCGTTGCTAGTTTCGAATTTACCCAAAAACTTGACAGTATATGCAGATGCATGTTCTCAATGAAATATTAGTTTTCTCAACTACTGATTATGTGGTACGACCGATGTGAATTTGGACTACTTTCTTGGTTATTTTTGTGCTTCCTTGTTGATTATAGTTAAAATATATATGTTTTTTGAGCAAAATAATGCAATTTTTCCTAATAATTCTTCACCATTGTAAACGGACATAAAATTAATCACTTCACTTGTTACAGAATTGATACTTTCTGTTTTTAAAGATTTTCTAAAGTTGCCTCTCGTTCAACCGAAAGGGTATAATCTTACTATTGAGATTTTCATCGTTTACCTCCAACTAATATGGGCACATTGTCTTACGTTTGGTTTTAAATTATATTGATAGAGAAAAGTGTCGTCTGCATTGGTTCCTAGTTTTAAGAAGTTGGGTTCAATGTAAAAAAACTTCTCTTCTTAGTAACGCGGATTTGATAACATTCTGTGTCATCCAAAAGGTGAACTGTTTCGAGAAAGAAATACCAAATCCCCAAGTCTGTTAGATATTTCTAACAGGGATTTGTGATTCTTTGTTTCATTTTCTATAAATTTGTTATCTTTTGTCTCTTTTAAATGGCTAAAGTACCAATATGGCACTGTATACTTTAAACAGAATTTTAGACGATCACTTCATCTAGCACCAGTGGTCTAGTGGTAGAATAGTACCCTGCCACGGTACAGACCCGGGTTCGATTCCCGGCTGGTGCACGCACCCTTTTTACTTTTGACTTTAATTTTCTACTAACAAGGATGAATGAATGATTCCACGTCTTAAGAATATCTATCATCTTACTCTGGCTTCTCTTTTTCCATGTCTTTTAATTAGGAGTTATATATATATATATATATATATATATATATA